>PVKA01001668.1:0-38311 GCA_004027165.1 Ctenomys sociabilis
ACGTAGGAGCGCCTTTGCAAGGGTGTGGGAGGGTTTTCAGGAAATCTCAGGAAGTACCTCATGTGATGCAGCTGTTCTCAGGAAAGCTGAGGGTTCTTCAGTCATAGAGAATGGGCTCTCTCCTCCCCCACATGCGTTCATGTGGAGTCTGAGAACTTAGGCTGTTTCAGCGGTGCACACCACATTCAGGCCAATCTCCTCACACCATTTGCCATCCCACAGGCCCAGCAGGTCTGGAAACACCCTGACAGAATACCCCAAAGAGGCTTGACTGTTTTGTAGACATTTCTCCATCCAATCAGGCTGACAATCAAGATTAGCCACCATACTGCTATTCCACGTAGAAAATGGAGTAATAACTGTAGGTATGACCACATTATTGGGAAGAGTAATCAAGAAGCAGGTGGGTTTTGCACAGTTATTCTGCCCACACACAGCATCAGCTCTCCTGGGTCCTGGGACACTGGCTGCTGCCCTCTTCGCCTGCTCACTTGGGGCCCGGCCAGTCTCCCAAAACTATGCGCAAGCCCCTTTCCTGCCAGGGCGAGCTCTACCCTAAGGCTGGCCTTGCCCACTCCCGTGACACTGTCTAGTCCCTTGTTCCTTCCTGTTCCTCTCTGGTTTTGACTGTCTGGCTTCCCTTTGGCTGGTCTGTTAGGGAGGAAGAAAGTTGGGGGGTGGAGGTGGGGATGAGGGGGGTGGCGGGCGCTGATAGGCGGGCAGGGCAACTTTAGTTATAGGCATAGCTGGGAAGCAGGAGTCGCCCTGCAATGCGAGCCCAGAGAGAATGCGACCGTGTAGAAGCGCCTCGGCAAGGGTGTGGGAGGGTTTTCAAGAAATCTAAGGAAGCGCCTCATGGGATGCAGCCGTTCTCAGGAAAGCTGAGGGTTCTCTTAATGAGCTTCGGTCATAGAAAATCGGCTCTCTCCTCCCCCGCAGGTCTTTAAGTGGATTCTGAGAACTCAGAAGCCTTTGTGTAGGCTGCACCCCAGGACTTAGGCCCTGCTGCTCTGGAGGTGTCCAGGATGGCAGGGATGCAGTGGCCCTCCCCCCCAGAGCTTTACAAGCCCACGCAGGCACTGAGGTGCCAGGGCCTTCTTTTATTTTTGTTTTTTTTTTAAGAGAATAAAAATTAAAAAACAGTAACAATGATACAGAATTTCAGACCAAGATGATAGGAAGTCAACAATGGAAGTTATAGTGCACATCATTATCTTCAAAGTAGTTGTTCAATTTACCAGGTACAAGCATGTAAAGTTGGTCAAAAAAGTAAGCGTTAACTGTTCCTTTCAATAAATCAATAGAAATTAGTACAATTATCATATATATATATATATATATATATATATATATATATATTCCCCCCCTTTCTTTTCTCCCTTCCCTCATCTCAATTGTTCGTTCCTTTTAGCAGTACAAGAGTCTTCTAAGTGGGGAACCACTACCCCCAGCTGAGGGCAGAGTAGTCTGGTCCCCCAGCTTCCAACAGCATTTCCCTGACCCAGAAAAGTGATTCTCCACTGCATGCTGGGAAACCATGGGGGGGCTGACCCCCCACAGTGTAGGAGGGGGATGGAAGGCAGAGGACTGAGAGCACCGTGGTACAGGGAGGCTGCCCTTAGCAGGACAGGGCCCAGCGGCAGCAGAGAGAACAGCACCCTGCTGAGGAAGGCAGACGCCAGGCGTGTGCAGTGCTGAGTGCCCATGTGTGTGCCGGTGAGTGTGTGAACGCAGGTACAGAAAGTGCAGTGAGCCCTAGGTCTGGGTCTGTACTTTGCCACTGACTGCATGATGACAGCAGACGAAATATTTAATCTCAAATAAACCCACTTACAAGATAGGAAAATATTTTATTGTGATCCTCCCAAGTTTCCGGAGGATGAATTCTTTCGCTTGAAAAACTCTTTGATGTATTAATGCCTCTTAGTCAGCAAGAGGAGCTGGAACTGAGGCACTGTCCAGACAAAAGGGACCCCAGGCTCTGTGCTGTGGAGGAAGCCCTGGAAGCTAACAACCAAGGCAGGGGTTCCCCACCCTGGCTGCCTGCATGGCAGAACTCCTGGAGCTCTGACACAGAAAATGATGCTGGACCCCACTGTAGTCGACCAGAATGTGGGTAGGTACAGATGCAGGGTGCTCTGAAGGCCAAGATGGCTTTAAGGAGCAGCAGGATGGACTTCCCAGACAGAGTATCCGCCCCGCTCCTTTCTTGTGCTCCATGGCATGCTGCGAGCTCCAGAAATGTGGAGGAGGAGATGCCCAGCTCACTCTGGCCAGGATGGAGTGCAGCGTCCCTGTAGCTGCCCAGCTCTTACAGAGCTCTGTGATGTCCCTGCACCGAATGGGGCCCAGCCTGGGGCCTCCCAGGCCTCCCAGCCCCTCTGTTTCTGTTGTCTCTAGCGCTGGGCATAGCCTGAGCTCCCCTCCCAGTGCTTGTGTGTAGCTGGCATAAGGCCTGGAGTCTGTCAGCAGCTTCATTGAGACGCTGCTCCAGCTCTGCCCTAGTTCAGGATTTCAGAGCCTTAAGGCCCCCAGCCTGGCCTTTTCTCAGCTCCATCACCCTGGAAACAGCTCTTGGTTTCTAGGGGCCCGGGGTGGACGGTGTGCAGGCTGGGGCCTGGGGGAGGGCAGATTGGCTGGCTGGGGTAGGGAGCGGCCCAGGCAGAACTGAGTCTTGGCGTGGGGTAGGGGCGGGGACGCCAGTTCAGGCCCACCCTGAAGAAAGGGTCCTTTCTGACATTTGCTGGCTTAGAGGGGGTATTTTCCTGTGGCTTTTCTCCCCTGGTGAGGTTGCCTTTTTTAAATTTGCACAAAAGCATTGTATGTCTACGTGGCGGTAGAGCACCACTGCTGGTCCCCTGTGGGCTTTGCCCCAGCCCCCTGTCCCAAGTGCCAGCCCCAGGTGAGGAGAGACAGCACCTCGTAACCCAGGAAGGGCCCATGGGGCGGCTGCATGGAACTCTTGAGTTCCCTGGGCATTTCCTGAGCCTGGAATCCTCATCATAGTGACGTTGTAAGAATAACTGGTAAGGCTCAGCGATCATGCGCATTCCCTTTGCTCTTGAGACTCCGTGGAACTCGTGGACCTTGTCTATGCAGATGACTACTGTGCCCAAGCCACAGTCGGCATGGAGCAGGAGGGGGAGCCACAGGTGGGCCACCCCAAGATCAGAGCTCTGTGCTACAAGGGAGAGCATTTGTCCTGTGTTCTGGCCCTGGCGGGCCATCCCATCATTACCTGCTCCCTGGGCCTCAGTGTGCCCTTCCCAGCAGGACTGTGGTGAATGTGAGAGCTGGGGCCTAGCTGGCCTGCAGGGCGATGTGCAAGGCGAGGTTGAGAGGCATGGTAAGGGCTGAGGAGATAACTCAGCTGTCTAAGTGCCTGCCTGGCAAGTGCAAGGACCAGAGTTCAATCCCCAGTACCACCTGCTGTGCCAGCCCCAGACCGTCAGGCACTCTGTGCAGGCCTGGGTGTGGTGGAGCAGGACTGTAATCCCAGTGCTGGGGAGGCTGACACAAGAGAATCACAACAAACAGCATGGTGAATGTTTAAGTTAAATTGATCACTGTACAGGACATATGGCCATGATTCCCCTCAGTTAAAAAACATTTTTCCCATCATTTTGCCACTTTCTGAAGCAGTTCTAAAAGTGTTCTGGATGATCAAAAATGTGGTGAGTGCTGCTGCTGAGCGCTGTCCGACAGGTGCATTCCCGCAAATGTGGTCCTCAGTCAGTGCATTCACGTCCAGCGCTGAGAACCTTGCAGTGCCACTAAAGAGAGGGAGTCCTGGAGCCTGAGCCAGGGTGTCAGTTTAGGAAGAGGCCTGGATTAGAAGGTCAGTCTTTCTTCTCCCTTCCCTCGGGCCCCACCCTCAGCCTGGCCTCTGGGGACCACATATTATTAGTCCTGTCTCTCAGATGTGGTAGCTTTGACCAGAGGAGACATACAGTGAAGTGAGTGCTTCTGCCAGATCCCCTGATCTCAAGGAGAATAAGGCCTTGTACACACAGTCTGTTCTGATCTTCTTCCCTGCAGCCCACACACAACACTGCTTGTCTGAAGATGGGGACATCTCAGGGCCTTGGGAAAAGGACATCTAGAAAAGGCTCAGGGTGAGGTTGTGGGTCTGGCCGGGGCTGGGGAGGGGTCAGCGCTAAGTGCCTTGCCGATCCTGTAACATTGCCGTGCTGGACCACCCCAGGACCAGCACCCTGGGCCACTGCAGCTGGACACTCTGGGCCACAGCCACTGCTCCCTGTGCTCAGCCTATGCAGAGGCTGCAGAGACCAGGGATGCCAGCACCGGAGGGCACTCTGGGTGCAAGCTGCTTGGGTAGGTTCGGTCTTGGCTGGCAGAGGAGGCCAGTGGCCCTAAGAGCTGTTTTCCGCTGCACTGGCCCCTTACCTTCCTTCGCGCACCACTCAGAATGCCTGGGATCCCTCAGGCACAGGCGAAAGGCAGGAAGGGCAGGTGACTGATTGGCAGGGCGGACTCAAGCCCTAAAGATGTGCAGACCTTCTGACTCAGCATTTTCCTCAGGGGAAAATGGTGAGCTCATAGAAGGTATGTGCGTATAACCACGCCTCAGCCTTGTTTAGGACGGATGCCACTCACTGGATATTGTAATGTTCACCCAGGGGAGGACTCACGTTCTACTTACACAGCAATACAGGATTACCAAGAACGCTCTGGTGTGTGTCTTTGGGCCAGCATGACATGACTTCCTTTGGGTGTAGACTGGTGTCTATTTACTCTTTTTACTCCTTGCTGAGACAAATACCCGACACTCAAAATGAAGGAAGGAAAGGCTTATTTAGCTCACAGTTCCTGGAGGGTTCAGTCCACATTTCGCTGGCTCCAAGGCAAACAACAGCAGTTTATGAGGCAGAAAACAATGAAGAGCAGAGGAGGAGCAGCTGCAGCGTCCATCAAGCCCCCCTCTTCCTTCTGTGCTGTCTGTGAAGACCTGCGATCCGAGCTCCTCCAAAGTATCAAGGCTGTGGGGGAAAAAAGCTCCTCCGAAGAGGGACTTGTCAATGGAAGCAAGGCGGGGTGGCAGGAAACCCTCCTCAATTCCTGGGCCCTGCCCACCTGCCAGGCTGGGCCCCCACGCTGAGAACTGCGGAGCTAATTCAGCCAAGTTGACACAATGTATCAACTAACACAACTGCGTTCCTGGGTTCAAAGGTTTGTTTTTGTTCACTCTGAGTTACTGCTGGAAAACAGTGATTGGTTCAGTGAGTATTCCCATGTCCAGTTTATTTTATTTTTTTTTTGGTGGAATCCGAGATTGAACTCAGGCCCTTACGCTTGCCAGGGAAGTGCTTATTCCATTGAGCCATCTCTGCGGCTTCCCCCTTCCCCGGTTTACAAACACACCAATTGTTCCAGCATCTTTTCCAACAGTAACTATTGTCACCTGGTTCTAGTTTTGACTCTTTAAGTGGTTATGCAATAAGGCTGCCCTGTGGTTTTATCTGCATATCTAAATACATGTCTGTATGAAAATGAAATGTATATATTTATAAGATGGAAATCTATAGAGCAATGAAAAACTATGAACTACTAATTTGCACAACTACGTGGATAAACTTAAAATATATTTAAATTGTATACAAGAGGACATACTGCATAAGTCTGTTTACATAAAATGCTAAAACAGGGAAAACCAAGTTAAGATGACAGTGGTCACAAAGAGTTGCCCATAGGGATGAGGAGACACTGAGGAAGAAGAGGACTAGGGAACTTTCTGGATGTTAAAAATATTTGATACTTTGGTCTAGGTGATAGTTCATAAAATGTATGCCATATTTATTCTGTGAGATTACAAAGGTTTTATAGTTTAAATCTAAAATGCTCCTCCAAGGCCTCCTAGGTTTGGAAGACGAGTGGGTCCTGCAGATGCTGCCTCGTGAGTGGATCTGTCTGTCGAGGAGGTCAGCAGCCAAAGGAGTGGGTAACAGGCGCAGCCTGATCAGAAGAGGACCCGCACTGGGGTGTCCCTTTCCCTCCACAGCCACTCCCTTCTTTCTCTACTTCCTGGCCACCCCGGCATGGTCGGCTTTCCTCCACCCCATCCCTTCCACCACACCATTCCTTGGAGCCAGCCAACCATGAATTGAACCCTCTGAAACTGAGCCAAAACACATATTTCCTTTAAAGAGCGAGTGCTGGGTGTTTTGTTCCAGTGGTAGAAAAGTGAAGAGAGTTCAAAAGAGAAGAAAAAGAAAATCAAGATGACTCTTACTAGAAAGAAGGTATTGATTGAGCTGCACATTAAGTTTCCTTCTAACTCTGACTCAAAAGTCAGGGGTTGTGAGTGTAGCTCAGTGGGAGAAGGCTTACCTAGCATGTGCAAGGCACAGGTTCAGTCCCCAGACCCGAGGGGGGAAAATCAGGTGAGAGTTTTAAGTAGATGCTCTTGGTGGCTAGGAAAGAGCCAACACTAAGAGTCTTGGCCGATGGTCTGCTGCCATAAGTAAGCATGTGGTAAGGAATAACAATAACAGAAAGTGAGGTAGAGCAACAGCTAAAATAATAGCCGTGTATCCTCCCCTCCCTGCAAGGATACCCTTCCCAATGAGATTTTTTAGCTCCTCCCACTTGGGACTGGAAACTGAGCTGAGTGGGGTGGCATGTAACTGTAATTCCAACACTCCTGGCTGAGATAGGAGGATCAGCATTTCTAGTCCAGCCTGGACAACTTGGCAGTTTAGTAAGATCTGTCTCAAATAAATAAAAAAGAGCTGGGAATATAGCTCAATGTCAAGGGGCTGGGTGAATCCCCAGTATTGGGGGAAAATACACAAAAAGATATTTGGTAATAGGTGCCAGGTACCATCTCAGTGGGTGAATCACTGGAACGAGCCCCAGGTCTGGCCCCGTGACAGGGACTTGCCTGCTAGAAGAGCTGGTAGGGTGGGTCACCACACTGTGCTTGGGGAAAGAGGACGGGAAGTGGCCACCCCTTCCGAAACACAGGGAATGGCACAGAGTACCTCCAGGTTCCTGAGGTGAGAAAGGGCAGTTGGGTCTCTAACAAATACAAGAACAGAGGCTCAAGGCATAGAGAGCTTACCTAGCATACCGCCCTCAGTGGTTCGATCCCCATCACCACATATGTGTGCCCAGGCAAAATAATAATAATAATAATAATAGTACCTCTTACTGAGCTGGTGATGCTCTAGCATCACTCTGGGAGGCTGAGGCAGCGGGTTACAAGTTTGAGCCTAGACTTAACAACTCAGCATCTTACTGAGACCCTGTCTCAAAAATAAAGAATAAAGAAAGGGCTGGGGGTGTTGTGCATTGTGAGGGCCTTGGGCTCAATCTCCACTACTGCAACCAAACCAAACCAAAACCAAAATCTTCAACACAAACTGCAGTGTCACAAAAGTTCCTTGCTCAGCTCTTACCTACCTTAGCGCAATTGTAGAGGAAGGACATTCCCTAGGTCTGTCCCACCCTGTCACCTTCCCTGCTGCACGTGGAGTTTGCTACCCCGACTTCTCTTCCCCCGAAGTCTCCTTCTCCTCCATTATCTGCGCCTCTCCTCCCTCTAGGAAATCTTCAAGGGGCTTCTGAGATGTCTCTGTAACCTTCAGATTTCACACTGAGAGAACCCTCCCTTCTGAGCCGTCTTCCCTAGCCCTGTCTTCTCACCCTAGCCCCTCTCCTTTTCAATAATTTCTAAGCCAGGAAGACTTTGAACTGCCTTTTCCATGCGGGCCAGGAAGGAGAGAGGTCAGGCGGCTGACCCAAGGTCACCCAGCTGGACCCAGCTGGGCCTGAGAACCCAGCCTTCTTGGGTCCTCTGCCAGTGTTTTCCTAGCACACGGAAGCTCTGGACTCCAGGCTCGGGGTGGAAGTGACAGAGTCAAACATGAAAGGCAAAGGTAGAGAAGACAAAGTCATTTCCATGACTGGATATCATTGAATTCGAGCTCAGGAGGCAACACTGAAATCTGAAGCATTTCTTCCTGTGAAGAGCTGTGCTTCCCGTTCTGTCCCAGACTGCTGCTTCCGCTCCCTGGATCATCTGGAGCCACCCAGCCTGTTCCAGTGGTGCTTTGCCCACTCTCCTGGTGGAGGCAGCAGAGACAGGCAGGCCCTGTGTGGCGGGTGATGGGATGAGGGGCGAGAGCTTCTGTGTGACTGGGCAGCACACTCAGCACGGCACATCTGTCAGTCTGGGCGCGATGAACCCAGATGCCAGGCTCACAGGTTCTCAGCCCCGGCCCACCTCACCCCTCCCATCACCCTGCAGCTCTTCCAGCAGCTGTGTCCTCTCTGCCCTGGGGAACGCATGTCCCTGGCAGCCTCGATGCCCACCCCAGGCTGGGGTGTCCAGCTGGCCCCAGGACAGGGGCTCCAGGGAGGAGGCTGCCCGCTTCCTCATTAGTGCTGCCTGAAGCAGCTGTTGTGCTGAGGGCCAGGGTCACCCGAGGAGGAGAGACCTGGAGGCCAAGGGCTGGGCTTCTGGGGCGCGCACGCGTTCTGGGGCCGGCACGCGCTCTGGGGCCCGCACGCGCTCTGGGGCCCGCACGCGCTCTGGGGCGCGCACGCGCTCTGGGGCCATGCACCATCCACACCCACAGCCTGCAGGAGCTCTCTGTGCAGGCAGGCAAATGACCTCACCCTGGAACTTAGTTGTCACGGCTCCAGGGTAGGGGTTGGGGTGCACTGATGGGCAGAAGCCCTTGGTGAGCCCTCTTGGAGGTGGGAGACTTGGGAGAAGGAGAGAACAGTGGGGGAGAAGGACAGGTCTGGGGGAACATCCTGAGCTCTAGGAGGGCCCCATGCCTAGCCTTTATCCTGAAGGCCGGGAGGCCCAGGGCTTGGGGGCTGGGGCAGTTGATTCAGAGACAGCAGGGAACCTCCACTTGCCCTGAGAGGCAGGCTCAGCTGATCTTGGGGAACCAAAGCTCGGCCCAGCTGCCTTTGCCCTCTCCTTAGCTTCCTGGGAAGTTTTTGCCCCCCCCCCCCCCCCGGGCACAAGTGTGGGGCACAGAACGGAGTCTCCTTCAGGGCTACTTCATTTCAGCCAAGCAGCTTGAATTGTGCTGCACAACCTCACCCAAGTCATTTACCTCTTCAGGCCTCAGTTTCCCCACCTGAGGGATGAGAATGTTGGGCTCAGTGGCAGCCACCCCCTCGCCAGCCCCGATTAACTGGTGAGCAAGGAGGGCTATGTGCGGGATTACGAGGCCGGTCCAGCCATGGAGGGAGAGACGCCAGGGTCTGTTAGTGGTGGCTCAAAGCAGGCTGAGGCACACGAGCCTCTTCTTCCACCACGTGACACCTGCGCTCTAACAGAGGGCAGAGGAGTAGCCGTCCGTGTGCAGTGCGTCTTCCCTTACTGAGGTGACACTTTCATGTGTCTCCAGGGGCTAACATCTACAGCAAGACAAGAGTCCCCGAGCCTCTGACACTGCCCTCATGCAGACGAGGGAGAGCCAGTTTCCTAGGGAAAAAGAGGGAGGGTTGCACCTCCAGATCAGAGTTCTTGGCTTATTTACTTTTCTGCTATTTTGAAAAATTTGAGCTCAGCTGTATTTATTTATTAATTTATAACAAATAAGAATAAGAAGTTTTGGTGTTGTCTTATTTGGGTTGTTTCTAAAACAAAGAAAAAATGAATAAGCATTGTCAAGAAAGAACAGACTGCAATTTCATTATGACTGTTTTTCTTTTTTTTAATTTTATTTATTTATTATTATTATTATTTTTTTTTTTTGGTGGAACCAAGGATTGAACTCAGGCCCTTGAGCTTGCCAAACACTTATTCTACTGAGCTATCTCCCTGACCCCTATCACTGGGTTTAAATGGAACCAAAATTTTTGAGTACAACTTTAATCATAAAATAAGCATTTGTGCATGTGTACGTGTGTTTGGTTGTGTGTGTCTCGCTGTGTGTGTAATAGATGCTGATGTGCAAAGCACACGCTCATGCTGAGCAGGTGTGTAGGGTTGTGTGTGGGCTTAGTGTGCGGATGTGCTGTGCAGCAGGCATATTGGTAAACAGCACAAGTTAATGTTCAGTGTGGTACATGTCATCTGCATAGTACATGTAACAAACATAGAGAAGGTGGTACAGGGTGAGTGTGTGTGGGATGTGTGTACATGCTGTGTGTGCACATGACCCATGACAGGAGAATTCTGATCATACGGATCACGTGGTGTCCTTGCTCTGACACACTGGCTTTGAGCAGGGTCTGGGCATAGCTCGAGGTAATAACAGAGTTTGAAACAGCTTCTTGGAGGAAGGAACAAACAAGAAATGAAAGTGAAGAGCCCTGTCACATTTTCACTTTTCCAGAAAGAAATCGGGAACTTCAGGAGCCTGCTTTACACACCCTACAAAACCCAGACTAGCAAATGACTGGAGTCCCGGGGAAGCCCCACTGCCAGCTCCTGACACCCAATTGCAAAGCGTAAAGTTTCCAAGAAAGATTGCTCATCAAACTTTCCAGGTTTTTTCTTCCCTTCGGCAAAGATGGGACAAGGTTTCCAAAGCTTTTCATTGGAAAGCTGAGCAATTTTCACAATGGATTCAAGGACTCCATCTGTAACAGTGGAGAGAAGATTTAAGAGGGGTGATCGTTGGCTTGCAGTGCAACTGTTGACCAGGGTAAAAGTGCCGCCCCTATGCCCTGGAGGGCACCAGTGAGGGAGAGGGAGACAGGCACAGCAGTCCCCAGTTGTCTCCAGGCAAGGTGTCCGGAGGGTTTTGTTCCTGGAGGAAGGGACAGTGGGGACAGAAGGAGCGCGAGCCACTCTCCCAGAGGACCGTGTAGGAATCATGATGGCTTGTGTACCCTTGGCTTTTTCTTGGCCAAGAGGCACTGCAGACCTCAGTCTCACTGCCACATAGGACCGTGAGGAGAGTCCAGAGTGGGGTTGTGACTGTTTTTCACAGTGGAAGGGTCTGTCCCAAGGGGCAGGGTTGTTCCTGGCCCAGCGCCCAGGACCTAGTAGGTGTCCAGCAAATTGCTGTTGAATGAATGAGTGGTCCAGCAGGACCATCCAAGAGAAACAGCCTGATTTCCACTGGCCTTGGCACGGGGCTTCCAGGGCAGGGCTGGGGCGGACGCGGCTGCCTGTCCACTGGCCCGTTTCCTCCTCTGCTTTCCGGCCTCTCTCCCCACAACCTCAGCCGTTCCCACGGCCTTGCTCAGGCTGGGGTCTGGCTGCCATTGTTTGGCTGTTATCTGGGCCCAGCCTGGACCATCCTAGACATAGGAAAAGGGACCACTGGCAGGAAAGGAAGCTTGGGGGCTGATGGAGGAAAGAATCAAATTGCACGCGCATCTGATTGGTGCAGCCACAGATGAGGAAACCAATGGTGGAGGAGGACCACAGTTATACTAGAGGGCGGCAGAGTAGTGCCGGTCATCCAAAGGGCAATAGAAATGTCTATTATTTATGGTAGAAAGCTGGGGAATTTATTTATAAATAAATATGTATTTGGTACAGGGTGTCACTATGCAGCTTGGACTCATAGTGATCCTCCTGTTTTCAGCCTCCCAGATACTGGGATTACAGGGGTGTGCCACTACCCCTGGTCTAGGTGGCCAGTTCAGGGTGCCTGGGGGCAGGGCTGGAATGGTATGTGGTACCAGGGATCGAACCCCAGTCCCTGTGCTTGCTTGAGCAGATGCTTAGTCGGCTGAGCTATCTTGCTAGCCCTAAACTGGGGTTATTTAAAAAACTATTGATGAGTGCTTTCCCCAAATATTTTCTTAGCTCTGCCTGCACTTCCTGTGGCTGGTGTGCTAAGGCATGCATAGGTAGCATGCAGATTTACACTGGATTTTTTTTTTTTCCATACCAACACAACATGTTTATTCACACAGCAGTATACAGATGTCCACGCAGAGGTACACGGTGGCATCCCTCCATGGGAAGAGAAGCGCCCTTATGGGTCTCCATACTCAGTTTAGGCTGTGGTGTTTATACATCTGTACACCCAAGATGGATAGTCAATCACTTGAGGTTTTCCTCCACTCTACACTGGATTAGTAGAGGGCAGGGGAGGGCTTAGGGAGGCTGCCGGGGGCTCAAAGTAGCCTAGAAACCCAGTAGGAAGCCTGAACCTGACCATTTAGCAGATGTCACTGTGGGAGCTAGGCTGGAATGCTCGGATTTTTGAGCTTTCTCAAACTAGGCTGCAGAACTTCTAAAATAAAAGATTATGGTCATAATTCAAACTCAACAGGTTAAACAGCTGAGAAAGGAGATCTGAGAATTTACCTAAAATGCAGCTCAATGAGGTAAACAAATAGAAAACCAGGAATGAATATTTGCTTGAGAATCACAGAGAAGCAACCGTGAGGGTCGACGCGGGAAGACTGGCTGGAATGAGAGTCTTCAGAGAGGAGCCACCCAGAATGCTCTAGGGGCAGAAGACACCGGCTTCAACTAGCGCGGTGGGCCGTACCACCCCAGCCCTCAGGCCTTGCTGCGCCCCTGGCTCCCCAGAACCTCTCTCTTCTGAACCCCACAGCCCTGGCCACGGTGTTTTTACTATGCCCTGCATCTCGCCCAGCTTTCCTAAGTAATGCTGTGTGGGCAAGCGCTGCCTTCTCGACGAGTCTGAGGAAGGCTCTCCAGGCACCTCTTGGGAGAGCCTGCTAACGGGGGAGCTAGCTCAACCCTGCGTGCTCCTAGCTCCTTGTCCACTCAATGCAAAGCACTCTGGGATTCACACCGCGATTTCCTCAGGCACTGTGCGCCCCCTCTGCTTAGTCCATCACATTTAAAAATTTTCCAGCCGGACATGGTGGCGCATGCCTGTAATCCCAGCACTCGGGAGGCTGAGGCAGCAGGATTGTTGTGAGTTCGAGATCAGCCTGAGCTACAAAGTGAGCTTAAGGCCAGCCTGAACTGCATAGTGAGACCCTGTCTCAAAAAGACAAAAAAAAAAAAAAAAAGCCTGAGCGGTTTGCCCAGAGTGTGTGGGACCCAAGTTCTTGGTTATCTGTTCCATGCAAAAGGGTCCTCTGGCAGAATGAGTTTGAGGAATGCTGGATTAGTCAGACTGAGGCGAGTGCTTGCAGGGTTTCTTGGAGACTTTGATGTTTACAGGGTGTGCTGGGAGTGCTGACAGGCCCTGGCCCTGCGCTGCAAACTTATCGCTATATTTAGGACTGCTCCTATAGGGTGGCGCTGAGCTGGACACACTGAGAAAATGCTCTGCTGGAGAATAGTGATAATTCTCCTTGTGTCACCCCCTTAAGACCTAGCAAAAGGTTGGATGGGCATGGTAGAAGAGACCTATCATCTTTGCCCCTGGCAGGCTGAGGCAGGAGGGTTGCCAAGAGTTCAAGACCAGTGTGGGTTACACAGCCTAGAATACATAGAAGGGCACTGTCTTAAAAAGCTCCATAAGAAACCAACAAACACCAACACCCCCACCCAAGACCTAGCAAAGGGCTAAACAGGAAAATAGGTGGAGACAGCAGACGCCATGCTGCACTGGCTCTTTGGGAAGCCCAGTAACGTACAGGCGCTTTTCTTCTGGTCTCTGTTGTGCCGACGCAGGCCTGGCCTGGCCCGGCCCGGCACGGTGAGGTGAGCCTGGGTTCCACGGGTCAGTTCTTCCTGACAGCTCTGCCCCAGGCAGGCTGAGTTGATCAAGAGGCCCCCCCAGGTCTGACCAGAGGAGCTCTGGGAAACCTGGTTTCGTCCTGGAAGCGTCTGAGGTTGCCCAGGCTCTTCCTCATGGCAGGAAGAATTTCTGGAGAGGTGCCAGCCGGTGACAAGGAGGCAGGTGTCCCACTCCCTTTCCAGCCAGCCCAGCAGCAGACTGACCACCCAACAGGGGTGGGCCCTCCACTGCCTGTGCCACGCCAGCCCCTACCAGGCCGCCTTCCCACCTTAGCCACTGCAGCCTCTGACAGGGGGTGAGGGAGGTGAGCACCCAGGCCACCTCCAGGGACCCAACCCAAGTCGGGCCTTCAGCTTCCTTCATCCTTGCCCTTCCCTCTCTTTCATCCCCTGAACAGACAGGTGGAAATGGAGGGGCCTCAACCAGGGGCTGGCCTGTCAGCGGCCAAGGCAGCTCTGTCTGTAGGTTCCCAACCCACAGACGTCAGTACTAGGTCTTAAGGGCCCCCACAAAGGCAGTGCTGCTAAAGGCTGCATTCCCCCCGGGGACAAGGGAGGCCTTCCTGAGACACCCATTTCTGAAGCAGAGCTGAGGATGGGAAGATCCTCCCCATGTCTTTTCCTTTTTGTTTGTCTCTCTGGCCACAGCCCCACCTCTCCCTGACCCCAACCTGTGGAACTGCTGTTCTCAGGAGGGGGAGCGAAGGCCAGGAACTCAGAGGCCTTGCTCCGGGCACCTTGGCTGGAGGGAGGATGACTCCCACCTGTTCGTCCCGGAAGCTTCTTCTTCACTTCATTGCTCTCCCAGGTGGCTCCACCAGGCCTAACCTAATCCCTAGCCATGCTTCCTAGAAGAGGTGGGACAGGAATTTTCAATGTTGTCTGAGGTGAAGCCTGTTTCATCTGAGGCTCTTACTTAGCTCAGAATGCATTTTTCTGAGGTAGGAGTTTCAATAGGGTTTGAAGCCCAGAGCATGCAGGAGGAGCCTAGGAGTTCTGTCCCCCCTTGGACTGGGTTACTCCTCAGATGAAGGCTCCCAGAGCCCACGGCCGTGTCCTTAGTCTGGGCTCCTTCCTCTGCCACCTGATCGGAGTGTAATAACCCTTGCCCCCTACCCGAGGCCTGAATGGGTGGGTACTGGAATCCCAGGGCTGTCCAGCAATGTGGCTGGAAGCAGTGTTTTGGGGAGTTTGCTGGCCAAAGTTCCTCTCACCCCTGAGTCTTCTGCTTAGCGTCCAGAGGCCACCCAGGCCTGC
Source organism: Ctenomys sociabilis (assembly GCA_004027165.1). Taxonomy (NCBI): domain Eukaryota; kingdom Metazoa; phylum Chordata; class Mammalia; order Rodentia; family Ctenomyidae; genus Ctenomys; species Ctenomys sociabilis. Next base: position 14,870 of record PVKA01001668.1, read on the forward strand.
CACATGCTCCCAACTGCACCAAGTCTCCTGCGCCTTTGCCTCGGAGACCTACTGCACAGTCCGTGGCCCGGCCCGGCCCTGACCCTCTGCTTCCTGAGGCTCCTGCCAGCACCCTGGAGCCTGACGCCTGCTGCCTCTGCCCACCTTATCCACACCGGTAAGTTTGCTTCCCAGCATGGCCTATGCCTCCCCTGCTCTTCCCAGCCCTTTACTGCTCCGTTTCTCTCCTGGCAGGAAAGCAGCCCTCCACGGTCTGCCCTGACTGCCCCATCCGTCACTCTCCCTCCAGTTCCTTCCCGTCTAGTGCCTGTCACGTTACAGAGACAACGCCTCAGGGTCAGTGCCACACAAGTTCACGAGCCAGGGAGGAGGGGCAGGGCTGCGGGATGATGGATGAGGGGAGGCAGCTTCGCTCCCTGCTGGGACTGTGCTTAGGAGAGCTCCCCTCCGAGAAGCCTGATATTTTCCAGGAATTTTCTGAGGAGGAGCTCTCCAGAATGAGAGCCAGCTGTGGGATCGAGGTCTGGGGCTGATGCTGGGGCGGGGCTGGGCTGGGGGCACTGCGCTTCCTGGCTGAGTCAGCAGCCATCCCTAGGTAATTTATAGGCTGAGTCAGGACTTGGGGCACTGGCGGGGTGCTGCAAAAGGCCGGGCAGGCTGAACCAGAAGTGATTTTGGTTGAGTGAAGCACAGACCCCTCTCCCCACCCCACCCTAGCAACCTAGAGCAGCTTTGGGTGGCAGTTGGGCAGGGGGCTGGAGGACAGACACAGGACGGAAGGGGCACAGCCTCTAGCAGGCGCTGGGGCACACGAAGGTGGTGGGGGTGCTGCAGGTTGAGCCAGCCTGGCGCTACTCTGCGGGGACGATGGCCACCGGTTCTGCACTCAGACTGAGCAGTGCCAGCTTCTCCTTCCTTCCTAGGTCCTTGTCCCTTCTTAGTGAGCTTGGCCTGAGCTGCAAAGCAGACCTCGGTTCTTCTGTCCTTTCTACCTTGGACCTGCCGGGGGACCCAGCTTAGTCGCTTCTGCTTTCTGGATTTAAGCCCTCACTTGGACCTGGTAGCCTGGCTCCTCCTACCGGGACTTGGGGATGCAGCCATATAGCCTGGGGGTCCAGCCCAGTGAGGAAGAGAAGCCTTTGGAGAAGGCTTTGGAGAGAAGCCCACACTGTGGGGTATGGTCCCCTGGATAAGGGGACAGCCAGGAGGGTGATGTATACGCTGGACCTGGCACTATCATGACCATGGAGGAGCTGGTCAGCGTTGGGATGGGTGTGTAACCACACACACACACGCACGCACACAGGCCCGCATGCCACCCATTGCTGAGGCTGGGATACCATAGAAAGCCATCCTCATGCAAGCCCCTGGGAGGACCCTTCTCCTGAGCTTGGCAGGAGTGTCCCCCAGAGGGTGGGCCCAGCTTTCCCATGCCATGCATGCACATCTGTTGCACATCACGTCTGTTGCACAATCATCCTGTAGTGGACTTCAAGCAGGCAGCCTACAGGGAGCCCTATGGCCTCACAGGAGGGGCCTGGATCTCTGCGCATCCGTGGCAGAGAGGAGTCCCTGTCAGGATGGTAGGTTGCATAATCCCTAATTAGGACGTGAGATCCAACCAAGGATTTTTGGATCTGTGATAGCCCATAAATGTATTCATACAAAACAGCTTCTCTTGAAACATACCCAGATCTAGACGGGAGGGTCCTGAGCCCAAGTGGTGCCCCTGGTGGGAGGAGCCTGGATTCCCCGCCCATCCCACTATCCCCACCCCCAGGGGTGAGAGATGACAGAGCAGGTAGTGCTAGGTAACTGGGCTCTGGGGAAAGCTGAGGTCTTTGGTCTTTGCAGGACTGGAGTGGCCTCCAAGAGAAAAAGTCAAAAACCAAGCCCAAGAATTTGGTCCCCTCAATGGAAGGGAAGAGGGGGTCATTGGCAGAGATAGGAAATGAAATCTGAAATTCCTTTGACTGTCAAAAGCCCAAAATTGCCTGTGACTGGACCTGCCTGGGGTTTCCTCAATGGGAAAGAGGGAGGTCAGTCCCTCTGCCCCTGAGGGTTGGACACAAGGCCTGAGAACAGGCAGAAGGGAAGCGGGCTTGCCCTTCAGGCAGGGGTCTGTGCACTGCTTGGACCCAGGGTGCTGTCCTCCGCACCCTACAAAGGACGTGGTCTAGGGAACCCATGGCCCAGCCTGCTTCTTCAGTCCTGAATCTTGTAGACTGCTAGGCCAAGGCAAGTCTGTGCTTCCCACAAGGAAGGCCCCTTGGTCAGAGATGTGATGAGTGGCTGGCCCGTGCCAACAGAGGGCAGCGGGGCTACCAAGCCTGAGGAAGAAGCCCTGTCCCCTTTTGCCTGCATTTTGTGACTTCATTTGCCTCATGCCTGCTTGACCTACTGAGGCATGCACCTCGCCAGCCACCATCAGTGGAGACACAGGGTGGGAAGGCAGCTCTGGGGGAAGAGCTAGGAGGGCCCCAGGCCCCAGTGCCCACTCCTCTGTCCATCTATGAGGCTTGGTGGTAGGCACGCACCATGCTGCCTCTCTGTAGACACACAAGGCCACCTGCCAGGGGGGTTCAGAGGTATGCTTTGGCCGTCAAGAACAATAGCATACCAGACTCTTGGGAGTCCTCATGGGGACTGTAGAGTTTGAGCCTGAAGCAGGTATCGAGCCAGAAAAGATCTGTGCTCAGACAAACCAGCACTGAGCAGAGGGAGCCTTTCAGGGCTAGCCTGAGCCCTCGAATGGGAGGCTCCGAGAGCCCACCGCCCTGCACAGGCCGGATTTGGTCCCAGCTTGGACTCTCAAGCTCTGTCAGAGACTAGAGCCCTTTCAGCTGCCAACACCCGAAGCTTTCTCGCCTTGATGGGGGAAGGATTTGGGAGGCTAGAGCTAGGTGGGCCTGAAGGAGAGGGCCAAGGTGAGAGGTGGGATTCTGTGAGCCCCTAGACTGACTGTTCTGCACCCCATGGCCTGCTCCTCCTCTCCATAAACTCTTCACTCTGACCTGGAGAAGGTGGTCAGAAGAGTGGGGACTTGTCTGACCAGAAAGACATAAATAAATAATGTCATATGCTCAGATTTTATCTAATGGGGATTCTGGATCACAAGACAAACGGCCTCCTGTTGTACACCAGAGTTGTAATTCATTCTCTTGGGTGAGTTCGAAGCCTGAGGGCAGAGTGGGGAGAGAAGACCCAGAGGCTTGGGGTGTGGAGCACCAGCAGACTTCGGAGTCAGAGAGGTGGTGGAGCTTGGGGATACAGGTGCTCGGGCCAAAACCCAGCCTTGGGGTGTGCTCAATGGTGAAAAAAAGTCTTGTGTCTTCTGATTCAAGGAGTTAATTTCTGGCCATTATTCTATGTGAATCCACAGGATCTGTAAAAGTTTAGCTATTGGGTTGTTCTTCATTGTGTTATAAGCCTGATAGGCTAGGAGCAACCTAAATGTCCAACGAGAGGGGATTCTTTAAATCAATCACAAAACATCTACAGAATAAAATGTAAGGTAGCTCTTAAAAGGCATTGTTGTAGCTGGGTATGATAGTGCGCACCTGTGACCTCAACATTTAAGAAGCTAAAACAGGATTTTAAGGGTAGCCTAGGCTACTGAATGAGTTAAAGGCCAGCCTGGACCATACATATGAGTCTGCTTTAGCAAAATGAAAGAAAGGATATAGAAGAACATTTAAGGACATAGGAATAAGTTTATAGCAAAGTAAGAAACAGCTGATGATTATATAAAATAGTCTGATTTTTAATATGTTCATGCATTAAAATTAATATGTCATAAAGATATACAAAAAAATTAGCCAGTAATGAGATAAGGGGTAATTTTAGATTCCTCCTTTTTCTTTGTTTTTAATATAGTTTTGCTTCTCTGAATTTACTGTAATAATCATATACTAATTTATGCACAAAGGACACACAAATCAAATTATTGTCATCATTTCATAAACCGGAATCTAGGAGCTTTAGCTCAGGGAGATGTGTTTCTGGGGTGGGGAACTGCTGGGCCAAACAGCCCTGCTGCACCCTCTGCTTTCGCCCTTTTGGCCGCTTTTTTTCCCTCCCATCGTCTCATCTTGGCTGCCCCTGGGGCACCACTGTCCTTTCTACCCCAGGCACCGAGGATGGTGGCACCAGTGTTGGTCTGCTTTCACAGAGAGTGGCTAAGCGAGCTAAGGAGACAGTGCAGTGCTGTCACCATGCCCAAGGGGAGAGACAGCAGCCCCAAGCGGAACCGCCACTCAAGCAGGCTTTCTCAGGCAGGGGTCTGGCCCAGCCTCAGCCGTGCAGCCTCTGGTGGCTGCCGGGTGCTGTTCAGTTCCATGTGGGCATCTCCTCCCCCAGTTCTCTGTCCTGCCCCTGCCTATAGCATCTTCTCCCAGGTTGATCTTCTGCCTCCAAAAGTCCTGTTTCTCCTTCAGGTACCAGATCTTGAGAGTGAGGGCCCCTTTCAGGTGGGGCCCACACAGTATGTGGAACTCGCTCTTGGCAAAGACTGCTTCACGTAGCCCAAGCTCAACTTGCACCTCCCGCAGAGGGCGGTCTGGACCAGGAAGACCCAGACTCATGGAGAGGTGTGTGTGGGCTAATGACCCAAGCTTCTCTTCACTGCACCATCTACATTCTGCCCGGAGAAGACAGGGTAGGCAGTGTTTCCACCTCAGTACTGGAAATTGAACCCAGAACCTTCACACTGAGCTATGTCTACATCCTTTCTATTTTTTGTTTTGAGAAAGTCTCACTACATCCCTACGTTACTATGCTGGGCTTGAACTTGCAAATCTCTTGGCTTAGGTTCCTACAGCACTGGGATTCTCAGCATGTACAACACATAGCTAAAAATCAAAATTATTTCCCCATTAAAAAAAAAAAGTTAGGAAGTGCCGGGGAGATGGTGCAGTAGAATAAGCGTTTGCCTGGCAAGCGCAAGGGCCTAAATTCAATCCCCAGATTTGCCAAAAAAAAGGTAGGGGCCAGGGGATTAGCTCAGTGACACAAGGCCTGGTTGGCAATTCTGAGGTCCTGAGTTTGATTTCCAATTACCCCCAAAAAAGCTAACAATACTTGAAAACTATAATATGAATATAAGGTCATTGTAAAACAATTTTTTTAAATCTTTAAAAGTATAAGGAATAAGCCGGGTGTGGTGGCGCAGGCCTGTAATCCCAGCACTCGGGAGGCTGAGGCAGGAGGATTGTTGTGAGTTCGAGACCAGCCTGAGCTACAAAGTGAGCTTAAGGCCAGCCTGAACTGCATAGTGAGACCCTGTCTCAAAAAGACAAAAAAAAAAAAAAAAAAAAAGTATAAGGAATAAACTATAAATACACATGATGTTCATACTAAATGGAGACAAATATATGCACACGTATTTAAATAAAATTGAGATACTGTTGTGAATATGTGTGTACATGTATAACACACACATATATATAAACTTAAGATTTATATATATAATTTTACCCATGCTAATGACTTCATAAGAATTTTCCTGGGTCATTTAGATATTCCTTGACAATATAGTTTTAAGTGGTTGCATAGCTTCCCACTGAGTGGCATTTTAATAATTAAATCAATCTCCTGTGGTCCGACCCATGGGCTCCCTCCAAATTATTTGCTATTATAAGTAGTAATTTCATAAGCATCTTAACACACATGTCTTTGCATACATCTCTGGTTATTTCTTGAGCTAAAGTGCCAGCAGGGGACTTACCAAGTACTTGGCCACGAGTCTCCTCAGGTCCCGTTGTGTGGGCTCAGTGTGTGGCCCTTAGATTGCTATGCTCTGAGCAATGCCCGCAGGGGCCTCGGCATAGGCTTTGCCACCTTTGTTTCAGTCTGAGACCCACAGCAGGCATCTGCTCAGGGTGGGGCGGCTGCCACCCGGCTGGGCTCGGAAGCTGCTATTAGCCCATCTTCATGCTTTCTTTACTTGGGAGCCTACAGAACCTGGACCCCCCCCCCTTTGGACAGGGCATCAGAAGCCCAGAGGAGAAAAGAGGCCCACCAAGGCCAACAGCAGCCAAGGCCTGGGACTCAGAGAGCCAGTCATCATGAACATTGTCAGATTCCAGAGGAGTGTGTCTGACAGGCTCCTGGGCATGTGCTCAAGACCCAGCGCAGCCCAGGGCAAAGGCTTACCAGGGCCATTGTCAACAAATACAGTGTTTATCGAGCACCTACTATATAGTAAACACTAAGGAAATGGCACAAAAGAAGAAGATTTTGCCCCCAAGAAGCTGAACATTCATGGTGGGGAAAAGATAGACCTAGAAACATGTCCAGTGGCGTAAAGAGCTGTGAAGCAGGGGGACCAGCCTCGTGCAGACACGCTCATTGGTTGAGGAGGGGCCTGGGTGCATCTGGGAGTGTGGAGCACCAGGTCTTGATTAGGAATTTTCAGTGGAAGGCAGAACAAGTAGACAGAGAAGGGTAGGTATGCAGGGAACCCTGGCCTGCACTGCCAGGTGGGGGGCAGATCAGAGGGTAAAGAGGCGGGTCAAGGAGGGGATGTGAGGGCAGCAGGGATGCTAGCAAAGGGACTGTCCCAGGATTTAAGAGTTTGAGGGAAGATGCCAGATCTGATCAGAGGTCCAGAGATGGGAGTGGGGGCACTTTGGCTCTGGTCCCCAGAGCTGTGGAAGAGAGCTGGTAGGGGCGGAGCTCCCTACTGACCTCCGGTCCAGCAGTGTCTGGGACTCTAACCGGTCACGAGGAAGCGCTGCCGTGCAAGTGAATGACGGTGCTCCTAGAGGCCAAGGGACTGGAGTCTGCCGCGGGGCGAGCATCCAGGTATTTGAAGCATTGGTTGCTCCAGGCGACCCTGTGGAAAAATCAGGTCCTTGCCCTTTTCAGTGTGTAGTAGCTGCATGCTGACCTTGGCTTGTGGCCCCTTCCTTTGTCTTCGAAGAATATGTCACTGTCTCTGTTGCTAATTCCAACTGTTCTTCCTTCTCTCTAACGGGGACACTTGGGATTAGGCCTGGATGATTGCAGATACCTTCCCACCTCAGGTCACAGCAGCTAAGGCCTCTCTGCAGTAATGGAGTGTGCTCCAGAGTTCAGGACCAGCACTTGGAACCTTCTGTAGGCTGCAAGGGCTGATGGGAAGGGAACTCCAGGATGCTGGAGGGTGGGGAGCAGTTCCAGGTACAGGGAGCCAGCTCGACTAAGGAAACGCTGCCTTTAGGACTTTTTCCCTGAGTCTGTTGTGTCTCCTTTCCACCCTCCTAAGTTACTCAAAGAGCAAATCAGACCTAGAATTTTTTCACTGGTCCCAAGAGGACTTCCACCTGCCCTGTACTAACCTCCCAGGGGGCTTCCAAGCCTTGCAAGTTGGGAACCTACATTATTAAACCACAAGGAAGAGAAACCCAGGGTCAGCCAAATAGCTCAGCAGATTAAAGCACCTGCAAGCAGGCACAGGGGCAGGGGGTTTGATTCCTGGGCCTGCCATGCCAGCCCTGCCCCCAGGGTGCACTGAGACATCAATTGAGAACGGGTGTGGTGGCATGCGCCTGTAATTCTAGCTCTTGGGAGGCTGTAAACAGGAGGATCACTATGAGTCCATCTAGTAGTGAGACCCTGAACACCCTCTAGACCTTTCCCTAAAATACCAAAAAAAAAAAAAAAAAAAAAAAAAAGGAAGAGAAACCAAGTGGCGCCAGTGTGGGAATCTGTATTTTGAACAAGCTGCCCCAGTGATTTTGATGACCAGACAGTTTGAGGTGTTTTTCTGTCCCCTTCCTCTTTCTCTTCCCTTTAGTTAACTGTTTTCAACTTTGTTTTTCAGTGAGGGCCATTTCCTCCTGGCTGTGGACCAGGTCCAGAGGCTGCGCCGGGCTCTGCCGAGTCAATTGTCCTGTGTCCTTGGTGCAGGACCCCCTCCCTGTCCTGGGACCTCCTCTCCCCAGCCCTGCACACCTGCCTGCAGTACCCTGAGGCCGAGGAAGTCCCTCCTCTGGTCTCTAACTCCTGGGAAGGCCACCACGTCTACCTCCCCTCAGATCCAAGCCTTGGGAGAGGCCATGATCAGGGCCACCTCCCTACGCCACCCACCTCAGCGAACACATAGAAATGCAAGAGCCCGCAGGGGCATGAACTGAGTTGGGACGAAAGGCAGCAGGGTCTGGGGAGCGCTGTGAGTGGGGGGCGGTCAGCAGCTCCAGCCAGTTGCCACTGGGCCTCGCTTTGGGAGATGTGGAGAATGGATTTCATGGTGCTCTCCCATGGACCACAGCACCGAGACAGCTGCAGGAGGTGACACAGCTGGCGCTGCCCCCACCCACAGAGGAATGCCACCCCCAGGAGGGGTCACTTGTTGTGTTTCCAGAGGCCGTGGGAAGGTACCTTTCAGTTGAACCGCGCTTTACTTTTTAGTCCTGTGGAACCCAGGGCCTCAAATATGCTGGATAAGTGCTCTCCTGTGAGCCACAGCCCCTCCCCCTTCATTTCTGAGAGCACAAGTTGGCTTCCATTCAAGTAAAACCCCATTACCACTTATCCAGTGGCTCAAACAGCAGGGTCCCCTAGGATGTTTACTTCAAAATAAAAATTAAGAAAAATAAAGAGTATTCAATCCTTCGAAAATCTATTCCATCAGACCACCACTACGTAGGTACCAGCTGGAGCTGGTGTGACTTAGTTTACTCAGGGCAGTACCCGGAGACCAGAAGGTGGAGGCACACCAGATGGTGAGGGGCCAGACTAATGGGAAACGACAGTCACCAGTCACTTGAGATCTCTAGGTGCCAGCTAGGGCGTTATAGACTTCTTGGATCTCATTTCCTATATTTTTTCTTTTGTTTTGAGACAGGATCTCACTATGCAGTTCAGGTTTGCCCAGGCTAGCCTCAAACTCACAGCGATCCTCCTGCCTCAGCCTCCTGAGTGCTGGGATTACAAGTGTGCGCTACCACACCTGGTTTTAGACTTCATTTTTTTCACTCTTTGAAACCAACCTATTGTAGTGGTGGTACTGGCATTTGAATTCAGGGCCTTGTGCATGCCTGGCAAGCACTCTACCAGTGAGCCACATTCCAGCCCCTGAAGTAGGGCCAAATAGCGTCCTCCTCCTTCTGATGAGCAAAGGGGAGTCCATAAAGGCTGCCACGAAGCTAAGAAGAGGCAGGCCCAGAACTTGGCCCTAAGTCTTTCTTGTAACTCTTATGCCATGGAAAGAAGACTGGGAAGCTGTCCTGTCCCGGAAGCCAGGCTAGTCCAGGCCCAAAGTGGCCCTTGGCCCTTAGTGGGCTCTCTGTGACTCGGGGGCTCAGCTGTGCCCCTAGGGGCAGGAGCTCAGGACAGGGTCATCATCAAGGCAGGATGGCCACGGACAGGGAACTTCCGGTCCTGGGCCCTGCCACCCAACTGCGCCAGTATTGCTACTCTGACCGAGGCCCTCCACACGCATCTGTCTACCCAGTGGCCCCGTGGCCTGTGGTGCTGGCACAGTTCCTCGCACACAGAAGGCCCTGAGTGGTGTGGTCACCCGTGGACATTAGCTAAGCACCATCAGAGCTCTGGGCCTTAGGCTAAAGTTCTAGGGATTCAGAAAGGGCTGTAGGTCTACAGAGCTTACAGCCTATTTAGGGTGAGGACAGAAAACAAAGATGCAGTAACCATAATTGTGCTGGGTGCTAAGCAGGAAGAGCAGCAGGTGCAGAGGCCCTGCGGTGGATGGGCATGGAGGCCCCGTGAGCAGGCAGCAGGGGAGCAGGAGGGGAGAAATGACCCCTCCAGTCTTAGAGTCAGACCTCTGAACTTTCTCTCTAGTGGAAAAGGAAACCGTTAAAATGCACATTATCACCATAAGCAGGACTTCAGGACTAGTGGCCCAGGCCCTGCATGGAGTCTCGTTTGGGGGATTTGTCCCCAGGGACTCAGGTGAACGTGAGCCTGGACAGCCACACCGATAGCACAAGGCAAGATGCAGAGGCTACAGGCGCACTAGTAGTTCTGGCTCTGTTCTGGCCTCAGGGCTGGCAACCAGCATAGGCCCCGTGGTACTTCCCAGTGGGGCCAGACGGCGGCACCTATCTCTGGGCCCCGCAGTGTCTCGCTGACCTGAACAGTAGGAGAAGGCACATGCCCAGCACCACTGCCCAGAAGCCTTCGTTGTTCAGGATCACAGTCTCTGCTCCTGGCCCTGGGTCCTCCAGGCTCTGGGGCTGCTGTTCTTTGGAGGTGGCATCTCTCCACAGCCTGTGTGCTGAAGATGTGGTCCCCAGCCTGTTGGGCTCCTAGAAGGCAGCGGAAGCTTTAGCGGGCAGAGCGGCGGAAGGAAGGAAGTGAGGTCATTGGGGGCGGGACCCAGAGAGGCTGTTGGGACACTGGCCCTTCCTTTCTTCTGTGCTTCCTGGTCATGGTGTGCTGGACAGGCCTCCTCTGCCACATACCCTGGCCATGTGCACTGTTGCATGGGCCCAAGGATACAGGGCCAGGTGACCAGGGACACAATCCTCCAAAACCACAAACCAGAGTAAACGTCCTTTTCTCCTCTGAATTAGGGCCTCTCATTGTTGTAGGACTATAATGCTAACACAGGGAAGGGGGTCTTCTGGGAAGACAGGTGCAGCAGAGTCCAAGCCATCTCCTTAGAGGCAGCCTCTCTCCTGCTGAGAGTCCCTCCAAGGTGATGTCTCTAATCTGCAGGGTAAAAGCAGCCCCTTGCCTGGACACAGTGAGCCTCTTTGTATAGTTCTAGGAGCACATTGGAGGGATGTTTCTTAGGAAATCAGGGAAGACTTCCTGGAGAAGGTGGCATCTGAGTCAGAGAGAAGAAAGTGGGAAAAGAGCATACAGGGAAAAAGATCAACATGAGCTGAACCACTGCCTCTGCTCAAGGGGAGAGTACACACACTTGGCATGGCTGCGTTCCTGGGCCTAAGGTGTAGCCTTCTCTGCAGCCTTCTCTGCCAGAGCCCTCCTCACACCTCAGGGCTTCTGAGGCACTCTGAGGAGCAGTGCCCAGGGAGGCCCTTGGGCCCCAGGACTGAGCCAGCAGCTGCAGTGAGAAGCGAGCTTCCCTCGGCCTCTTCCAACAGAGTCTAATTCTTCTTCCCACCTTGCAGCTGCACACTTGAGGGCTTTCACAGAGAGAGAGGAGTCCCTAGGGCCTGGAACTCCTTGGGTAGGAGGAATTCTACTCAGGGGCAGCTTGGGACTAAGGGCCCCACCCTGAGGCACTGACTCCTGTGCTGGACACAGGGTGGGGGGCCAAGGGGGGCAGAGACACAGAGTGCAGAATATGGGGGTGGGGAGGAGGAGGCTGTGTCTTAACTTCTCTCAGAGCCAGAAGAGCACACCAAGCCTTGGAGGCTACAGGTGAAAAATTGAGGCCCATTTGTAATGGACGGCGGAGGCTATCACTATGCAAAAGAAACTGCTGGTGTGAAAAAGTTACAGATTTTGAGATAGGGTTTATCTTGGCAGGCCAATCTAATAGCACATGTCTTCAAATGTGGGACATAGTGAGCAGAATTAGACACAGAAGCAACAGAGATACTCTGTAAAGGTGGAGGAAGGGCCCACTAGCCCAGGACAGCAGGCCGCTGCTAGACACTGAAAAAGGCAAGGATGTGATTCTCCCCCAGGGCCTCCCAGAGGAACCAGCCCCGCAGATACCTGGACTCTCACCCAGGGCCACTGACTCTAGAGCTCTGGCCTCCAGAACTGTAAGGAAGTAAATGTGTACCGGCCTGGGCCACTTGTGTTATAGTGTGTCATCACAGTGGCCCCAGGAACCAAAAGCACTTGCCTAGAGATCCAGACGGAGCAAGTGGCTGAACTGGCTTGGGACCTTGGCTCTGTGAGTGCCCTCCTACCCCGGGGTGAGGAGAGGCCGGGGTGGCCCGAGCCCTGGCCAGGGAGCCCTGGCCTCTGGGAGCTGTGTGTATGCGTGCTAGAGAGAAAGGAAGAACACGTCTTCTTCATGCATCGGGGGATTTTCCGGGCAGACCATCCTCCAAAGGCGTGTCAACATTTTTCTTTCCAGGAAAAAAGAACTCAGTCTCTATCAGAAAGTCAATGTTTTACACGCACACACATGGACAGACTTGTGGGTCCCAGAGAGATGTGAACTCCGCTGCTCCTCCAGGTGTCTTTAATTTTCACTGGGCAGGAAATAAGGGGGGGCACCTCAGCTCATGACTGAGGACCCCTGGTGACATCTGGATTTCCCCAGAGCTCCCAGGATTCTGAGCCCCCTCCCCAGAGCCTCTTCCTTCCATGACATCTCTGGGAAGATCTGACACATTTCCTCGCAGGAGAGAGCCAATGGAATTTCCAGTGCAATTCCAGATGTGGGGCTGACAGGGCTGGGGAATCTGGCCTTGGAAAGCATCTGGGAGGCCAGGAGTCTCCTTGGACCCCCATGCTGGCCTGCGCAGTAGTGCGTGTCCCCCGCCTTGGCCCCCACTTCTGTGACTAGGCTCTCTGTGGGGAGCTGGAGAGAGTCCATATGTGTGACTTTGTCCCTGTGCATAAGGCTGGGCGGATTGAAGCCAGAAGCCGGGAGCTCCATAGCCAGGAGCCCTGCGGGGCCAGGGCTCCGGAGGTCTGAGATAGATGGGACACAAAGGAAAATGGGGGAGCTGGTGCAGAGCCCCCTGGGAGAATAGACCCAGGGGATAGGGTGGGGTAGGCTGTGAGGGGTGAGGGTGACTGGCCTGGGCTGCTGGGGTGGGGTGGGGATCCCTGTTCCTGGGGTCTGGGTCTCCTCAGTCCTGTAGACGGTACTGATGCAGCCGGAAGGTCCTCTGGAAACCACAGCAGGAGTCAGCATGTCACCTCCTTTGCCGACCTACCTGTGATACCCTCTTTGGTACTGAAAACAATGCCCCCCAGAGAGGTCCCCACCCTCAGGTCCCACGAGGAAGTCACTTTCCAGGCAAAGGGAATTTGCCGATCTGATTATACCAAGCATCTAGAGACGGGGAAAATCAATCATCTGGGAGGGTTGAAGATGGCTCATGTCATTAGCAGAGTCCTCACGGGAAGGAGGCCAGAAAGTCAAAAGCAGGAGAAGCCCATGGAGAGCAAGAGCTTTGGAGGTGCTTGGTGCAGCCAACTCAGAAGACAGAAGGGGCCACGAGCCAAGGGTGTAGCAGCCTCCAGACCCTGAAAGCACACTTTCCTCAGAGCTTCCAGAAGGGACCAGCCCTGCCCTCAGGGTGTCCCAGTGATCCTGATTCTGGATTTTACCGCTAGGGCTATAGCTTCACAAATGTGTATTGTAAGCTGCTGGTCTGTGGTTATTGATACAGTAGCCACAGGAAACTAACACAGCCTCCCATGGTATGGGGGCCCCCACAGTCTGCTCCACACCTGCTGCAGGCAGTTTCAACCCATCACAGGGCTGGGGAGTCTCCTTTCTGGCCTCTAGGCCTGGATGGGGCAATGCTCCGATGGGCACTACCTTTCTCCCCCGATGGGTGGGCCAGCCATGGGCAGCTCCCCACCTCTGCCCACATCTGGAGCTCCGCTCTACCTCATGACATGGAGAAGTAAGTGTCCAAGGATGCAAAGGAGAGAATCATACAGAGAGGCACAGAGCTCTGAAGTCCTCTCTTCCGGGGAAGTGACGACACTTCCTGTAAACGGGGTTTCAACAAACAGGCCAGGAAGGGCTGGCTGGGTCAGTGTCTCTGGATGCAGTGCGCAAGGAGTTCCTCCTGCCCCTGGGACCCCGAGGACGTTAGCTCTGCAAACCTGGCAGCAGGCACTCCATTTCTCCTGTCTCCTTGCAAGCCCAAGCATAGCGCATAAGCACAACTCGTACAGAAGCCAGAGTGCACCCACATGCACACAAACAGGGCTGACGTGCGTAGCTCAGGACCGCGGGCACACCCAGCACCAACAAGCAATCTCGCTCGTGTGTGGAAACCTTAAGATAATGCAGGGCAAATGGGGCAGCAGAAAGAGACAGATGCAGCCAAGCTGACGGCCCACAAATGCAGACGCGCTTGCTTCACGTGCACGCTGCGAGCACGCACAGCCACAAGCACCTATACAGCAGTGGGGACCTCGCGCAGGTGGCGCCTGAGCCTTCCGCATGGCAGTCCCCTCCCCCATCCCGTGCTCCTGCGCTCTGCTCTGCTGCCCTCTGCTGGCGGAGCCAGGACCGGACGCCAGGCTCTCCTGGGCCCCGGAGCTGGGCTGGGCTGGGCACTGGGCCACACTACCTCCTCCTGGCCTAAATGACTCTCCGGGAGGCCCCAGTCCGGGCCAAAAGGACGCCTTCCTGCAAAATCTCTCTGGCATCTTGCTAGACCCGGGCCTGTCTTTTCAGTGGGCACCAGTAGGGGATCTGGAATGAGGAGCCCTGCTGACTGCGCTGCTCAGGCCCCGCACGCTGGGAGCCCATGTTGGTCGCCTTTCCCCGTCTCGGGTGGGGTGTGGGACTGCGGGGCACCCAGCCTTCTCTGCCTGTCCATGGGGGTCTGACTCTGCTTGTTTATCTCTCCGTTTGAACCTTTACTTCCTATAGCTCTCCTGGCTTCCTCCTTCCTGCTTTCAGTGCCCTTTCTTTGGTAGGGTGGGTTGGGGGTGGTAAATTGGAATACGATAGCTAAGGCTGAATTCAGGCTACGGTCCTCTCAGGCAGTCATGCTAACTGGCCACAGCCTGTTTGACCACAGAGAATGGAGATCATGGATTTTCTGCTCAGGATGAATAAATGAGATGGCTTGGGCAGCTGCCCCAGGTGCCATGCTTGCTGGGCACTCAGACATCCCTGGGAGTGCAGGACAACCGAGAAGACAGGGTATGGAACTCCTCTGAGGGACACATGAGCTCTCTGGAGTGGCATGGCAGGGCCTAGTATACAGATAGTCTACCTCAAAGGGCTCTCTTGGGCGCTGTCTGATCAAGCGTGCAGGCCTCAGTTCACAGGCGAACTGCTCAGAGGTGAGGGGTGTGAGCACGAATCCTCTTCCCTGCCTGCACCTCACAATGCCAATGTAATCTCTTTCCACCATGTCCAAGTGGAACTGATAGTACATGAATGTGGGTTTGCTGGGTTTTAGTCACTTGGTCACTGCTGGGACAAAACAGCCAGTGCCCATAAATTAGAGGTGGAGAGGGTTACTGTAGCTCATGTTTTAAATCTGCGGTCAGCTGGCTCAAGACACACGGTGTGGTGGACAGGCCTGGGTGGAGGACTGCTGCTTGCCACATGCATCCGGGAGGCAGGGGGGAAGGGAGGAGCCTGAGAGAGATGTACCCTTCCAGGTCACCCTGGTGACCGGTGTCCTCCAAGCAGGAGCCGCCGAACAACACGCTGCTCTCCAAGTTCTTCAGGGGGCGAACCCAGCTCTGAACACAGCAGCCTTTGGGAAAATTCTAGATCTGAACCATAGCAGGTAGGATGTGGAGTTATCAGCCTGCCAGGCAACTCATTATCTCGCCCTGCCAAACACCTCATTATCTTCCTGTGTGTGTCTACTGGAAGGCCATCCCAACTTATCAACAGGTTATGTTTCAAAACTGCTTCTAGGCAGCAGTTTGAGGGCCCCCGACAAGGAGCTAACAGAAGCTGGAGGGCTCTGCGTAGAAAGGCTTTTTGACTCCCAGCCTGCCGCAGTCAGCCAAGACTGGCTGTGTGAATAGAACACACTGTGTGGACAGCACCTTGTGAGGACAGCCAGAGGACTGGGGGCTGAAGGAGGGAGGTGCAGAAACTTGTCGTTTGGATTTATAAAGAGGGCCTTCACCATTGGAAAGAGCCAAAGGGAGAAGAATCTTCTACCCAAGTAACCGCACCACCCAGACAGTTCCAAGGCAGGCCACTAGGTGGCACCGCAGGCCCAAGACAGCTTGGTTGCTGGTAGACGACCCCAGGAGGCCTCAGGGAGTGGGGTTCAGACTAGCTTGCCTCCTGGCCACACTTGAGGAAATTCTGTGTGCTGGCACCTTAGGCCTTCCTCGCCCACCACCCTGGCTCCCCAGAGGGTTAATGCTGCTGTGCGCTGAGGCAGTGGAGTGGTGCGGAGGGGTGGCAGCTGAGCTAAGTGACTGCAGGAGAAAGGCTCAGGAAGGCTGAAGACAGAACCTCCCCACCGAGGGGGCAGAAAACAATGGGCTTCTATGGAGCGTCCACCCCCACTCACAGGTCCTGGCAAGGGATGCCCAGAGGTGAGCTGAACAGCCCCACCCATAGCCATCCCAGATGCAGGTGATTCAGAGTTCAGGTTCCCCTGATAACAGCCACAGCAGCTGAGAATGGGCCCTTTGTGAGGGGCCCTGAGGCTCCCTCCTTACAGCTGGACCTGCTGGAGCAAGCTATGGGGAGGGCGCTGGCAGGGAACAGGGCTGACGGGAGGGCAGAGAAACCCAGCCAGCACCCTGCCAGGCTCCCTGTGGGAACTTGAAGATACTGCAGGGCAAAGGGGCAGCAGAAAGAGACAGGCAGCAGGGTCATGCACTGGTCTTCTAGGTTCTCAGTCTCACTTGTGTCTCTTCCCCTCCTGCAGGCCCACTCATTTTTTTCAGGAAAAAGAGCACTTTTTTTAGTACTACATCAGGACTGGGTTATACCTGACCCAAACTCAACTAAAATCAGCTTGGTGAAAAGGAGGTATTGATGACATGGGTCCATTAGGGCAGGAATGGAGTGGTCTCCAAGGAGGCCTGCGACAAGGCCATATGCCCTTGTGTCCCTCAAAGGCTAGTTACACCCTTTCTTCTGCACATGGGATTTGCACTCCCACTCCACCTCTCGTCTCCCTGAGGGAAGGTGACAGTGGTCACCTAGAGTCACATCCTGCTACTCATGATCAGAACGGAAATTGCCACATCTGCTAACAGGTTGGGTTAGAAAGGTCAGCTTGGGTCCATCTGAGCCATGTGTCCAGTTCTAGGCCAGGTGCTACATGCAGGAGGCTGCCTTACTTTAGTTTCCCCGCTGTAGCAAGGGCTGGGATAGGAGGTACAGAGCAGACAAATACAAGAACCTCCTTACTGTGCACATCTTAAGCAGCAGAACTGCTAACTGGCACCATGACAATCTTTTCTTTTTTCCCCTGCACTGGAAGGTGTTTACTGGATTTGGGTCTGCCTAACATGACACGTTATACTTCCCGGCCTCCCTTGCAAATAAGCTTAGTCCCACAGCTAAGCGTTCTAGCCAATGGAATGCAAGCAAGAGCAATGCATGTGACTTTCTGAGGGTCCCCTTAGAAAGATTGAGCCCACCTCTTTTGCCCAGCTTTCCCCCATTTGTGCAGACTAGAAGCCTGTGCAGTGATCACCCAGTTTACAAGACCACAGGGATATCACTGCTGCACATTAGAAGAAGCCTGATCCCGGATACTATTTTGGCCTCTACTTATGCTGGACTATGTTATGCAAACGGAAATAACCACTCTTATTTTGAGTCTCTGTTGTATCAGCCATATCTATATCCTAAGTAATTCTTCAGACCTTCTTTTGATACCTGTTGCTGTGGACCAAAAATATTATTTTTGCATGAGGACCACAGTTGTTCTCCACTCTTCTATACCTCTACCCAAACCCTAAAAAATCCTTCTGTGACTAGCCACTCTGTAGAGTATGACCTCTGCCCGGACACCTCTCCCTCATCAAATTTTATTTCCATTTCCCTTTATATCTCATTTCCCTATATATTCCTATTGACTTGAGAACGTTCTAACACGTGTGAGTCTGGAGCGAACCAGTCTTTGCCTTAGCCGAGTGGTTCCTACCATGGAAGCTATAGCTGTCTCATCAGAGTGGGGACCCTTGGATTCTGGAGTCATGGAGAAATATCCTCCTTGGAGGATGTCAGCTGCGTCCCTTTTTTTAGTGCTAACCCAGCAGACAGCCCTTACCCCCAAGAGGCAGGCAACTGGAAGCACATAGTTACCAAAAGTTGAGGAGTAGGGAGGAATTGCTGCCAAGTGCCTCTTGTCCTGCACCTGGAATGCTCCATCCCTGGGTTCCACCCAGATCCTCAAAAAGAAAGGGCTGGAGGCCAGAAGGCAGTACCTTGGTGGGGCCTGGGGGCCTGAATGGGCAGAGGCAGTGGGTGTGTCACATTCTAAGTGTAAGAGATGAAACATAGAAAAGAACTGAGCACTGGTGTGGCTCCTGGTCACCTACCCTCATTCCAAGCTTTTGTAGGTTGAAGAAGCACAATTGAATTGAACCCATTTGGGACAATCCAGAAGGAAATCTGGCCTCAATCACAGAATCCCAGGCCCTGGGGTAGGCTGGGCTCTTCCTTTCTTTCTGCACTGTTCCTGTTTAAGAACAATGGCAGGCAAGCTCGCTTCTTCTTCAAGCCTTCCTAGCTCCCAAGGGGCTAGCTTTGCTCTTTTTCCTCCAAATTGCCTTCCTTAGACGGAGACTCCCTCAGAATCAAGATGGCAGCTCTCCCCTCAGATGGAGGTGCAAACGTGGTTCAGAGGCAATTTGAACTAGCCAATGGGAGATAGTAGAACAGAAAGGTGTCCGCACTGCCAAGCAAGATGACTCCATGCTGGTTTCTTCTTATACCAGCTTTGACTCAGTGGAGGAACAGTGATTTTTTTTGGCTTTTTTCCCCATGCGATCAAGCCCAAGGGATGAACAAGGCTAGGGATACAGTGTCATGGAGGCCATATGATGCAGACTGACCTTTCAAAGCCATGTCCCATGAGGAATATACAGCTGTCCCAGCTTGTGAAATAGGGGCACAGGCCGGGGATACAGCACTGCTTTGCTAGTGTGAGGTCTGAGTCTGATTCCCAGTACCAGAAAAAAATAGACCCACAACTGACCATGTGTAAGTTCTAGAATGCCCAGCTCCCCGGCCTGAGCCAAGTCCCGGCACGCTGGCTGGAACACTCACGCTGCTCACAAAAGGCTCCCTGAGCTCTTCTATTGTAGCCTACTCCTTCTCCTGCATATTTAGCCTCTTCCTGGAGTGATTCTCCCTTCTCCAAGCCTGAAGCACCAACCTCCACACAACCCTTTCATGAGGACCACAGCTTGCTCTTGTATCCTCTGAACTTTGGTGATGAAAGGTGGAGTTTTGTTCTTTTTGTCTATCAATGTAGTTTCCAGCCTATTATTCCCATGTTCACATAAACCCTACATAGTGACACTTCTGCTTCCAGCTTTGCCCCCTGCCTCTTGGTCTCTGTCATCTGCCAGCCTCTCAGACTTGCCCCTCACTGATGGCACTCCAGCCCCTGATACATCTTCTTTTTCTCCATCTCACCCTCTGCCAGTATCCTAGACAAATGTCATGATCTATATCCACACACTGACCCTTCCTTCACCTTGATGTCTGAGCATTATGACCTTATCTACGTCCATTGTCATATCTATCCCTGAAGAATGTATGTTTGTATGTATTTGGGGGTAGGTACCCGGAATCGAACTCACAACCTTGTGCTTGCCAGGCAGGTGCTGTGCCGCTGAACTATATCCTCAGCCCCTCCCTGAAGAATTTATGATGATCGAAAGCCTCACCATTATGAAGCCAGAAATTCTCATCTCCCACTATTTATTCACCCCATCCAAAACTTCCTGCCTGTGGCCCAAGGGCTCCTGCAACAGGTCCCTGGCCTCCTGGGACCCGTCAGCCCACTGATTCCTTCAGCTCCTCTCCATCCATCAGCTTCCATTGCCCTCTACTTCTCTCCTTTCCCAGCTAGAAGTCCATGGCTTCTGCATGAAGAAAGTGGCCCATTCACATAATGGACTATCGGATAACAGGTTGAGCAAAGGAACCATGGCAACGTAAAAACAGTATCAGTGAATCCTAGCAGTACACAATGAAAAATATAAGTCCTGAAAGATTTCATGGAGAAAGGTACCCTTTTAATGAGGTTACAACAACTAACACAAACATAAACAAGGAGTGCAGGAATGTTGTACACAGGATGTACTTCAGGCGAGAGGAGATGGAGGAAGGGAAGCGAGAGGGATCACCGTGGATCACTGTCGAGGCTTTTGTTAGGATGCTGATTTTGCAGGTACTCACTATATCATTGAAATAGTGAATTAAATAACATAAACCGTGCATGGATCAATGATGAGGGTTAATACTAAGGAACGCGACCGAGGGGCACCCATGGGCTAGTCTTTGCAAGTCCAGTGCTCTGAGCATTCCTCTTCACCCACTACTGCATCCAGAACCTCCTGGCCTTTGCATGGATCTTGTCTTCTGATTCCTTGCATAATGGAAGAAGCATCCCAGTTCTTTCAGTTGAAGAAAAATCCCATCACTTGTTCCCTGGAGCTCATTCCTTTTCATCCTGCTCTCCTTTGGTGGTCCCTCTCTCTCCCTGTCAACCTCGCCCCCTCTAGAAGATCATTCCCACCAGCATGTAACTGTGTGATCAATTCCCCATCTTAGAGAACAACAAGCTCTTACTAGGTGGAACGGACGTTAGCTTAGAGATCCCAGAAGACAGGTTCGCTCTGGTGCCCGCGTCTCCGAAGGCTGTGCAGGGCGCTGTGGCAGCTCCTTTGCTCTGTCTCTCTGCCATCCTTCACACAAGGTTTCCTCCAAGGTGGGTGCTCTGGAAACTGCCTGTGCTTTGATTCAGCCAGAGGGAAAGGGAGAAGCGGAAGAAGACGTGGTCACTTCCAGGGAAGGGCACAGGCTGGAAGTTGTATGCATCACGTCCACTCAAAGACTCAACTGTGAGAGATATCTAGTCAGGAGGCAAGTTAGGAAACAAGGTCTGGGCATCAGTGTTTCCAGATAAATATCCCACCACTACTGAAGAAGAGGAGAATCGATGCTAAAGAAGACGTAGTGGCCTTTGCCGTGGTCTGTGCCTTTGGCCACCTAAGCAAATGCTTAGCTCTTCTTCAACCTGGACCATGCTAACTCTTTTCCCAGTTTTGAAGCCCACGAGGGCTCGTCCATTACTTCAGCCAGTTCAAAGTCCAGGCCTCTTGGCAACTGTCTAATCTTTATACGAAGCTCTGATATGGGTCAGGTGACATATGACCTAAAAGGTAAGCTGTCTCTTTGCCGCACCACCAGCCAATAGCACACTTATGATATGAATAAGGAGAAGAAACAGGTTAGCCATAGTGAAAACTGAGAGTGACAGGCAAGAGTTTATTCTACTGAACTATATCCCCGGCCAATAGAGTTTAGTAAGAAAAAAATAGTATTCTGAGTAAATAGAGCTGAGACAACTAGATATTCACATTAGAAGAAGCTTGCACAGGGGCCAGGGAGATGGCTTAGTGGAGTAAGGGCTTCCCTGGCAAGTGCAAGGGCCTGAGTTCGATCCCTGGTTTCCCCCCACACCCCCCCCAAAAAGAAGAAGCTTACAGGCACCCACATCATATAAAAAATTAACTCAATGATAGATCCAAATCAAGCACTGAAAGTACAAAACTTAATAAACTTGGATTATACAGTTATTCCTCAGAGTTCATACCAAAAATGCAAGGCACAAAGAACAAAAACTATTTAAATTGTGTTTCATCAAGATAACCAATCCTTGTGTTTCAAAAAACAGTATCTAGAAAGTGAAAGGCTAAGCCAGAGAGTGGGAGAAAACATTTGCAAATCTGTGTCTGATAAAGGATTGCATTCAGAATATATAAATAGCTCTTATAATTCAACAATAAAAAGATGAATAATCTAAATTTTAAGAGGTGCGAATGATTTTTAAAAGGCATTTCTCTGAAGAGTCTTGCCACAACGCAAGCCTTGCCACTACACCACTAGGATGGCTCTAATAAAAATGAAAGAAAAAAGAAAAAAAAGAAAAGAAAAGCAGATTGTAACAAGTGTTGGAGGGAATCAGGAAAATTCGGTATGCTCATACACTGCTGGAGGTGACAGGAGATGGTGAAGCTACTTTGAAAACCAGCCAGGGAGTTCTTCAAGAAGTTAACCATAAAATGCTGATATGACCCTGCCGGGTCGGTCTTCGACTGCCCGGCTGGAATCACCCTTGCCGTGTGCCGGGGGAAATGAGGCCGCCTAACTGATGGCCTGATCAGGGTCTTCCACCGCAGAGGATGGAGAGCCCCACAGGAGAAGCTGCGCTCTGATTCTGAAAAGGAGGGGAAAGGTGCTGATGGCGGCCTGTCTCCTGGACATCTCCAGCTTAACGTGTCTGCAGCTAAACTCTTGCCTCTCCTTCAAGGGCAGAACATGTGCCCCTCTTCCCGCATGGTAACTGTCACCTCTGTCTGCCCAGCTGTTCGGGCCAGAAACCTGGGAGTCATCTTCTCATTGTGTTGTATTGCAGTACATTTCTGTCCCTCTATGCAGCATCCTCGTCTTTACTGCAGCTTCTAATACCTGGTGTCTTGAATGCTGGTCCGTTGTTCTTCACTTACAGCGCCTCCTTTTTGTGCTATTCCAATGCTCTCCTCCCTGTTTCCCCCAATTCCGCTCACTCTTCACTGCTGTTTTGTTTTATGTTGTTTTTTTCATGCCAGGGAGATGCATTTTTGGAAACATACAAATGAGACTGCACAGAGCACGGTGATTGAGGCGAGCCTGGAACAAATGGGCCCCAGCGCAAAGGCTGCAAATCCTGTTTTCATCAGGTAAGCTCCAAATTAGAATTTACCTGTCACTTATCACAGCACTCACCCCTGAAGACTACTTCATGTCTGCTCCTTCCCCTATCCGGAGGGGCGAGGAGGCCATGCCCTGGGGAAAGCAGCATTGTCAGACAGAGGTCAGAGCTGGAGCCCTTGAGGAAAGCCCCCACCAAGTAAAGGGAGAGAGGGAGGCGACCACATGTCTTCTGTGGGCTGGCTACAGAGCTGGAGTGCAGTACTAGCTTTTTCCTGACAATACAATGGGATGTTACAACTATTTGGATGCCGAGGTGGAGGAAGTGCGTGGTGTGAAGAGATTGCAGAAACCAAGGCGGCCCCTTGGCAGCTCCCTCGGTGGGCCAAGAGCAGGACTCCCACTTCCGGTACACCATGACTGTGGCAATGAACCCAACCCGGCAGTAGCCATCGAAGCTCTCTCCCCCTCCCTCCAGTGCATACAATGACCGCCTCCCCCATAGAGTAAGAAGGCGGGTGGCATGCAGCGTAGACCATCAGCACCCCCAATGCACTTTGCATTAATTTCTATTCTTGCTAATACAACCTGGAACACTGTTATGGCTTGTATCTAGACGGTGCCTCCAAAGCCTCTTATGGGGAGAGCTTTCCAGAGGTGGTGGATCAAGAGTGTGTGATGCGAGGATTAAGGGTATGATGTTGGAGTTAAGGATGCCCCGCCAGTAGCCTGGATGGAATACAAAGGCAGACTAGGTTGTTGCTGGTCCTACTGTTCACTGCTTGGTACTTCGCTGCTTCGCTCGCTTCTACCTGCCCTGCTTTGCTACAGACTCTTGCTCTTCTATGACACCTTTCTGCCGTGCCACCCCGCTTTGGAGCAGCTGAGTGTGGACTGAAATCACTGCAAATATGAGCTAAAATAAACCTTTCCTCCTGTAACTT
>PVKA01001668.1:38411-123475 GCA_004027165.1 Ctenomys sociabilis
AAAAAAAAAAAAAAAAAAAAAAAAAAAAAGAACAGTAACAAACACACACACACACACAACACAACACACACAAAAGGAACTTAACTAAGTAAGAGCTGTAACTAGGAATGAGTGGATGGATGGATGGATGGATGGATGGATGGATGGATGGATGGATGGATGGATTGGTGGGTGGATGGGTGAAACCGTGGCCCAGCTTTGTTCTCCCTCGCTAGTCCCTTAGGAGGGTGTTCTTCCTTCTGAGAGCCCTGCGTGGAGGCCATCGCGCATCAAGGTCACCTTCCTGTCTCTCCTACTGAGACCCACAATAGCAGAGCTCTCTCCACATTTTGGCCAGTTGCCCAGCTGGTAATGATCCCTCGTGTCCTCATCAAACATAATTCTACATAATTAGTTGCAAATCTGTTGCTAGCCAGTGGTGGAGACAACAGACCCAGCCAGGGCCACCCAGGGCCAAGCAGGAAACTGTCAGAATCACGTCTGTGCTCCATAGGGTGGAGACACCTGTCTCCACATCCTCCTGGCCACCAGCTCCCTCAGATTATCATTTCCTGGAGCTGAGGTTTTCTTTCATTTCTCATCAGCATCCTTTCCCTGATGTAATGGTGGGCTCCAAAGCATCCTCCGATGATCTGTATCTATTGGGTTTAGGCCTTTGCAGAGTACTTTCCACACTGAATAAGGCTTTGCTGTTCAAACAATAAGCTATCATGTCCATGCCCATATGGAATGTCCAGGGCAAGGACATAATAACAGACAGTGCAGCGTTTACTTTACGCTCTCAGGTCACTGGCTCAGAGGGAAGCCAGCTCCCGTGTCCACAGTCGCTCCAATAGTCCTCCTATGGCAAAGCCCGAGGGCCCGCCACTGGGACCCCCTGCCATGGCAGGCTTGTGAGTGTACATGTTGGAACCCGACCCTCCAGCCACGGCAGAGCCTTCTATAGTGCCGCCCTGGCTAACGGGTCACCTGCGCCCTGCTGGAAGATCCTGAGTGGAACTGTCAGCTAAGCCACTCCTAAAATCCTGACCCCAAGAACAAAGCGAGATGATATCGGTTCATTGCTTTTTTAAGCAGCTGAATTTTAAGATCATTTGTTGCACATCATTGATGCCCAAACATGGATCCTCTCCCTCATTCACAGGGTAGTCCAACTCCCCTGACCTGATCTAGAGATACCAAAGAGAGAGAATTTCATCCCAGGGCACTCAGGGAAAAGATTCATCCCAAAAACTAACAATGAGTGTTGGTGTGGGGTCAGGCCAGCCAGCTAGCCCAAGAGTTGACCATGAGGAACATAGGCTACAAGGCGGTTGGGCAGTCCTGGAGTTCATGCAGTGCTAGGAAGGGCCGAGATGAGGAGAACAGAAAGCACTACGGGTTAGGGGGAGCAATGCACGCCTCTAGGGGCATTTCTAGTTCCGTGAC
The DNA here is from genome assembly GCA_004027165.1 of Ctenomys sociabilis. Taxonomy (NCBI): domain Eukaryota; kingdom Metazoa; phylum Chordata; class Mammalia; order Rodentia; family Ctenomyidae; genus Ctenomys; species Ctenomys sociabilis. The sequence goes on from PVKA01001668.1 coordinate 39,840, forward strand.
ATGGTACAGCCTGGCCTCTGCCACTACTCACAGCAGCAACCAGCCGCCTGCCCCTCAACAGGCCTTTCTAGGAACAAGTTCTTCATTCTTTCTTATAGTGACCATGAACTTTTATTATAGCTGCAGGAAGGCAAGAATAGGTAGGCTCACTGGGGCTGGCATGTTTGATCTCTAGTTTTCTTTCTTTCTTTTTTTTTTGGTGGAACCCGGCATTGAGTTCAGGCCCTTGAGCTTGCTGGGCAAGTGCTTATTCTACTGAGCTATCTCCCCAAGCCCTGATCTCTAGTTTTCAAGGCTGGTTATTTTTCACTTAGGTCTGTTTGGGGAGAATAGGGTAGAGCCAGAATTTGAACCAGGGGTTGAAAAACAGCCTCAACATCAGCTGCGCTGGGGTCTTCACTGGGGCTTTCTGCTGTGAGCCGCGAAGTCCCGCCTCCGAGGCCACTTGGTTCCAGGCAGCAGTTAACAAATGCCTGGGCTCTGAGGCCTGTCTCCCTGGGGCTCGCAGCCCTCCCAGCTGCCCCCTCTCCTCTCCAGCTCCCTGATCCTGGGGCCTGTGCTCTTTCCTCTGCTTGCAGGCCCTCAGCTATGCTATGAGGCCTTGTCTGTATGTCCCTGGGCCTGTCCTGCAGTCCACTACCCTTAGCTTGCATCATCAAAGATCTAAATGGGTGCTGAAATGGGGTGTCAGGTAAGCGAGTTGCTTGGGGTCCCTCCAGTCAGGCCTTGCATCTCCTCAGCAGGACCTGCACTTGTACCAGCATGAGTGTCGATCCACGCCTGATGTTCCTGAGGCAAGAAGTGGGTCCTAGGACACAGCCTGCTGCATCCGTGCATTAAAGGGGTAAAGAGGTAAAGGGTTGGCTGTGAAATGAAAGTCTAAAGCTTTATGCCGGGGGCTGGGGAGATGGCTCAGTGGAATAAGTGCTTCCCTGGCAAGTGCAAGGGCCTGAGTTCAATCCCCGGTTCCCCCCCCCCCAAAAAAAAGAAGCTAAAGCTTTATACCTCTTTGCGTGGGACACTCTGCGAAGGTGTCAACCCCTGGATAAGGACCTCTGGTGGCAGGAGCCTCTCTAAGGCTGTCCCCAGAAAAGCAATATAGGATGGTCCTGCATGTGGCTGTGTGTGCCCAATGAAACTCTATTGGCAGACAGGAAGAGATGTCTGTGGCTCTACAGGAGGCCAAGACATGACCTATGCACAGCCTTGGAGGGAGCCCTGGGAGAGCAGCCGAAGGGTGGTGGAACAGTCTCAGTGACAATGCGCAGAGAACGCTTCAGAATATGTGACACATGGTGCCGGCCAGATAGCTCAGTGGATTAAAGCACCTGCTTAGGCAGAAGCAGGGACCGGTTTCCATCCCCAGCATGCCATGCTGGCCCCGCCCCTGGGGCACACTCCGCTGACATTTGAGACTGTGTGGTATCGTGGGCCTGTAATCCCAATATTTGAGAGACTGGAAACAGGAGGATCACTATGATTCTGATCTGTGTAGTGAGACCTTGTAGACCCTGTACTAAATACATTAAAAAAAAAGAATGTGTTACACATGGTCCCCAGGCATATGCTGCAAACCCTTGGAAACAGAACCACACCTTCCTGTGCAGAAGAGTGCAGGAGAGAGAACCAGGGGACTTTAGCAGAGGGGCAGTAGGAGGCACCAGGGAGAGAGCCTGACTGAGCCCAGTCAGGAACATGCTGGCTCACAGGTACAGGCTGAGCCCACCTGCCCAGTGCTGATGGCACCAGTCGGTGCAAGCCCAGGAGGAGGAGCTGATGGACAGCAGCCAGGGACCCCAGCAGCGCAGCCCGTGATCGATGGTGAGCATCCAAAGTCAATGTTTAACTATGGCCCAAGCCCAGGCAAGTCCTATCTGGGACATGCAATTACAGGAGTTGGGTTACAGCCCTAGTACTGACCAGGACTTGGTTGTAGAAGATAAGAAGGTAGCACCTGGAAGGGTTGTGCGTGTGTGTGCTAAGTTGTGGGCTCCCAGCACACCCCGGGGCTAGCTCATAAGGCCTCCATTGTTGGGGTCTGGCTCCCAGCCCATCACCAGTTAGATAGGAGCTGCTGTTCTGACAAGGCTAGCAAAGCACACCCCAGGTTCAGGCAGACACCGGTACCCCCCTTATCAGGCAAGGCAAGGGAGCTAGCAGAGCTAATGTTGATTCAGAGAAAAATATGAGGAAAATACCAGCAACTGTGGCAAAAGTCAGAGCTGAGTGAGGGTTCAAAGCGGGCTCAGCTAGAGGCAGGTGCAGCACAGTCAGGAGTGGGCTGTTGCGGGAAGGAGGCCCTACCTGGGGTAACTCACTCTGGGGTGGTGTTGTGCACTGGGGTAGAATCAGGTACAAATACTCTGCTTTCTGAGACTTGATGAGCTCGGGAAAACGGCTCATTGCCTCCTATAAGGCAGGATCAAAAATAAAGTTTTGTTTTTTTTCTTATTACAGCAAAGGATACATGAATCCCCTCCCAGATCCTCCCACTCACTTCAGACACATGTAGCCCTCACTCTTGCTGCTTCCTGCAGCAGTTCTGGATTCCTCTTTTGTGAGTGTCTTTAGTTGCACTGTCCTGGTGACTGCGTCCAAAACCTTGATCTTTCAGAATCGTGTTGACTTTGAAGAAGAGCCAGAAGTCACCCAGCACCGGATCTGGTGAATAAGGTGGACCAGGACACACTGTAATATTTTGGGGTTTTTTTGTACAGGGTCTCACTACACAGCCCACATTCATAATGATCCTCCTGCTTTCTGCCTCCCTAGCGCTGGGACTACAGGTGTGCACCGCCACGCCCGGACTCCATCACCGGCTCAGCACACCCGAAGGCGGGGCCAGTGCAGCACGAGGAACCAGGAATCGAACCCTGGCCGCTGTGCTTACCTAAGCAAGCGCTTAGTCTGCTGGGCTATACCGCTGGCCCTTGTAATGTTTCTTTTTTTTTTTTTTTTATACAGGGATTGAACTCAGGACCCTGCATTTGCCAGGCAAGCACTTATTCTACTGAGCCATTTCCCTGGCCCTCTTGTAATGTTTCTAGTTGACAAAAATTGCCATTAATTGTTGACCAATGAGAAATGATCATAAAATATGGTGAATGTTTACATTAATGAAACACTGTCATTAAACCCTTCTAACAAATTTCCCCTTTGCTCCAAACATACCTATCCTATCATTCTTGGCAATGTAACTTTTAATGTATAAATTAATTAATTTGTGGCACCAGGGATTGAACTCAGACCCTTGCGCTTGCCAGACACTTATTCTGTTGAGCTATCTCCTTGGCCCATTGTAATAAGTCTTTGTTTGTTTGTTTGTTTTTTTGTGGAACCAGGGATTGAACCCAGACCCTTGCGCTTACCAGGGAAGGGCTTATTCTACTGAGGCATCTTCCTAGCCCCTGTACTAAGTTTTTTTTAAATATTCACTCAATCACCCTTTGTGTAATCTAGGCCAAGTGTAGGCTCTGGCGAATGATGGGACGGGATCCGTAGTTAGAACTAGTGAAGCACAGGGAGGCCAGACAAGGGAGGGAGCCAAGTAAGACCCTGACTAGTGGGGCATGAGGGGCTGGAGGACAAACGCAGGCCATCACTGCATGGCCCGTCAGAAACCCCAGCTCTTTCCTCTCCCCCCAGTTGCTTCTAGACAAGGAGGTTTGTCTCAGCGAGTCATGGTCCATGAATTGAGAGTGCCAAAACTGCAGGGACTGAATGCCAAGGATCAGAAGAGGCCGTGCAGGTGCCAGGCCGGTGCCCAGCTCGGAGGCACACGGCCTCCCTGGGTGAGTCAGCGTCACCTGAGCTGACTCAGGTGACCGGAGCCTGTCATCTGCTGGGAGCTGGTGGGAGAGGAGGGGAAAGCAGCTCTGGGGCAGGGCAAGCAAGGAAATCCAGCTTCAGGACCCAGGACGAGGTGGGCAGGGCACTCACATACCCACCCATCCGCCCATCCAGTTTGCAGGCCCAGCACCCAGAGTGCTCGGACAGCAGCAAGCAGTGCCATGCAAAGGCGCCACTTGGCTAAATGCAAACCTATCAAGAAAGAGCCAGGAGCCGGACGTGGTGGCGCAGGTCTGTAATTCTAGCACTTGGGAGGCTGAGGCAGGAGGATTGTTGTGAGCTTGAGACCAGCCTGAGCTACAAAGTGATCTTAAGGCCAGCCTGAGCTGCATAGTGAGACCCTGTCTCAAAAAGACAAAAAAAAAAAAAGAAAGAGCCAGGGTCACACTAAGGATGAGAAGTCCCTAGAAAACATTTCTGTGTAAAATCTGCTGCCCCACAGCTGGGTGAGAAAAGGCCCACTGCGGGGGCAGGGAGTGGAGCCGGCAAGGCTGGTTGCCTGGGACACAGCAGCGAATGAGCAGTGTGGGGAAACTCGTGTCCTGTGTGCGAATCATGCAGGTGTGGGTCTGGACAAACTATCTGGGTTTGCCGGGCCTGAAAGAAGGGGAGGCTGGCAGGTCTGCTCGGGCTGCCACGGAGAAGTGCCGCACACCGGGTGGCTTCAACAGCAGTCATTTACGTCTCATAGCTCTGGAGGCCAGATGACCCAGATGAAGGGGCTGGCGCGCCCCACATCAGGCAAGGGTCTCCTACGACCTGCAGACAGCCATGGGCACTGTGTGCTCCTGTGGCCTCCCCTCTGGGGCGTCAAGGAAGTGCCCGCAGCGTCCAGCACCTTTGCTCCTGCGCGCCCCTCACGTGCCATGGTCCTGCTCCAGGGCACTGGGGCCACAGTCCCCTCACTCACATCCAACTCAGGGTGGCTACCTAGGTCCCCAACATGACCATCTTCAACATGGAGGGCCGAAGTGGCTGAAGGCCCAGGCCAAGCTGACGATGGCCTCTTCTTCTGAGTACCCGGCACTTTGCCACGGCTGTGGGCCCTTCTTGGCCTCAGACTCTCACAGAAAGCAGAAACTGCTGGCACAGCTGCAGCTCCCTTTGTCTCTGCATGAATTTGTGTGTTGGGCTCGCTGCAGGCCCTCTGCACACCCCTATCCTGGGCCAGTCCACTCCCATGGCAGTAGTCATCTTGGGGAGCACTCCTTGTGTCTCCCCGGCTCCATAACAGCTGGCATCACCTTCCCACTTGATTTTTAAGGCTTAATTCAAGCTAACATCTTCCTGGAAGCCTTCTCTGACCTCCCCAGGCCAGGCTGAATTCCCCTTCCTGAGTGGCCGTGGTACCTGAGATTTCCTCTGAAAGTTCCCCCATTACTGGGGTAGGAGTTTCTTTATTTAGAAATCTCATTCACTCGACCTGGGGCTCCCCAGTGGAAGGCACTTGGTCAGGTGTTCCCACCTCTTATGAACAGGTGCCTAGAGTTGTCAAATTTGGCATTAAAAATACAAGATGTTCAGCTAAATTTGAACAATAACAAAATAATAATAATAATGAAGCCGGGCGTGGTGGCGCATGCCTGTAATCCCAGCACTCGGGAGGCTGAGGCAGGAGGATTGTTGTTGAGTTCGAGACCAGCCTGAGCTACAAAGTGAGCTTAAGGCCAGCCTGAACTGCAGTGAGACCCTGTCTTGAAAAGACAAAAAAAAAAAAAAAAAAAAAAAATAATAATAATGAAACAACTTGCCTTATTTTTGCTGGCAACCCTCTACCCAATACATATTCATGACTTCACTTAATACGTGAATGGACAAAAAGCAAAGAGAAAAAGTAAGAGGTCCTTTGGTAGAGAGCAACCAAAGCCAGATTGCCTGGAACGTGAGACTTGTGTGCAGGTGTCACAGCAAGTGGGATGGGAAGAGTCACATAGCAATGTGACCAGGACAGTGTCCTGCGCCCAGCAAGCGCTCCGTCAGCAGTGGCAGAGTGCCCGGACTGATGAGCACCTGGGGAGGGTCCGCAGAGAAATGGAGGTTCTGGTGACACGGGCATTGGTCAAGGGCGTTTGAGCGTGTCCAGTGACAGGCAAGCTGTAGCCTCCACGCGTCCCAAACTCAGACTCACAGAGTGCTAGGTCTGGTTGGGTGGGGGCACTGAGAGCGTCCTCTGGGCCCAGCAGGGCCTGTGTCCTCTGGGGCCAGGCAGCTGAACAGCAGACGGGGAGGGCAGTGTGGCTTCGCCTCCTCTAGGCCTTCGCCTGACTCAATTCCCAGGGGCAGGACAAGGTGAAAACTCTGATTCTCTCTCCTTGGCCTGAAGACCAGGGTAGACTGCCATTCCTCCCCTGGGGTTTCCCTGGAGCTCTTCATGCAGAGCAGGATCCTAGGGGAGTTTCCCTCATCCTGTCACCCAGAGCCCCAGCTGGCGTGGTGGGGAGAGGGATGGTGTGGAGCTCCAGGAGAAAACAGGCCCTCATTGTCCCCCTGGGCTGGCCGCACAATGGGGGCCTGTATCCTAGCAGCAGCTGTGTGTGGCTCTGACTTTGGTGGATACAGGCCTTGGAGAGACAAGCAGCCTGGGGGGACCTTGTCCATTTCATGTCCCTCCGGGTGGGACCTGTGGCCTGGCTCTGTGTGTCTGAAGGAGGATGTGGATTTGGGGGTTACCTCCTGCAGCTGGGGTGCGCACCGTGTGTTCACACCACATGTGTGACTGAGCACAGGCAGGGCTGTTCTTGTGCACCCGTGTGGGGCCAGGGCTGGTTTGGCAAGTCTGCAGGGAAATGCAAGCCGTGTGCGTGTGCGTGTGTGTGCGCGTGTGTGTGTGTGCACATGCATGTGCGATGGGGCACAGAGGCCAGGGAATGCTTTGAGCACGTAGGAGCATCTGGGCCCAGAGGGCTTGCCTTCCCCAAGGAAATCTGCGGCCTTGATGGCAAATTTCCTTGGGATAAAAGTACTAGACAATTAGGACCATGACCATGTCCAGCTCTGAACCAAAACCCAGAGTCTGCACACACACACACACACACACACACACACACACACACACTCACAGAGCAGAGGTGCTGCCTTCTAGACACCACAGTGGAGCCATCCCAGGAGGGAGTCACCAGGCAGGGTCTTTCCAGGGTAATGGCTGCCTAGATGCTCCCCAGGGCTTTGGCCTTTGTTGCCTGGTTGCTCAGCCCCCCACCCCCATCCCTGGGTTTTCTCTTGCTGCTTCCCTGAATCCTGGACCATCAGAGACCCTCACCCTTGTAACAGTGGGTGGGACGACAGGATCAGCCCAGGCTCTTCTGGGCTCAGAATGGCCCTGAGGGCCAAGCTGCCCAATGCAGCCCTTCTTTCTTAACACCTTATCCCCCACACAAACTGGAGCCCACAGCACTCAACCTGTGCGGGCAGCCTAACCTGGATCAGCTAATGAGATCTCAGCTCTGTGCTGTGGCCTCCAGGTACGTGGTGGCCACTAAGAGCTGGGAGCTATGGTAAGAGGCCCGTAGCTGGGCTCTGCCTCTCCGGAAGATGCAGGTGCAGGCTGGCGAGGCCCTACAGGAGGGCTCGGCTCCCTACCAGTGCCCAAGCAGCTGTCCACCCCCACCTCAACCCCTTTCGCTGCCCTCTAAACATAAAGGTCCGGCCTGCAGGATGCATCAGGAGCTTTTCAGGTAATGCCTTGCTGCGCTGGTGACCAGGGCTGGATCCAGGTGAAGGGCAGCCAAAGGGGAGGAGCAGGACGTGGGGTGTCTTCCTTCTGCCCGGGAACCACCACGGAAGCTGGAAAGTGGTCAGCTGTGTGAGAGCGGGGCTAGGCCTCCGTGCCTCAGGCAGTCAAGCTACCTCAGTCCTGAGAAGCATGCTGCCTGGTTAGTGTTGGCTGTCGGTCACCAGGCAACCTTGTGTCCTGTGTTACTAACTTTGCAGAGGTATAAAGATGCTTACTGTTCTGGGAGTTGTCTCACCAAGCGGGTAGATGGCCACCACCTGACCCTTCTTGTCTGTCTTTTCCTCATTCCGGCTGCCATTTCTCCTGGGCACAATGGATCACACTGAGAGACCAATGGACCCCAACACTGCCCATTTTAAGAGATGGTACAAGGAGATGAGGAACTTGGGAACATGACCTTCTGACTAAAAAGGAGGGGTGTTATTGTCCCTCAGGAAATCTCCCTGCCTTCAAGATCACACCCAGCAGGCAGGCCTGTGGTGGGGGTGGGCAGGCATCTCTCAGCTCTTCCCCCAGACTTGCCTCCATCTTGTCTCCCACAGGAAATGTGTAATATGATTCTTTGGTTGAGGTGTAAAAATATTGAGTCTTTTTCATAACCTAGGTATTTATGAAAAGCTTATTTGATTTTTAATAAAGGAATTAACACTGTACCCTCCTTTAGTCCCACCTTCAGGCCATTCTGAGTTCCAGAAGGTTCTCAGAGTTCAGGGGATTTGAGTCTAGGGTGTGGCTGGCCCCTTCCCAGTCTGACTCTCTCTCAGAGAAGGCTGCTTTCTTCACAGTGTAAGCCCTGCAGTGTGCGCCAGTGTGGTCTGTCATCTAAAAACATAAATAGATGGGCGAGCCAAATAGCTCAGTGGTTTAAAGCGTCTGCAAGCAGCAGGAGCAAGGGCCAGGGGTTCAATCCCCAGGCCTGCCATGCCAGCCCTGCCCAGGGGGGTGCTCTGAGATGGGGACTGAGAGGGTGCGTGGTAGCATGCGCCTATAATTCAAGCTCTTGGGAGGCTGTAAACAGGAGAATCACTGTAAGTCTGATCTAGTAGTGAAACCCTGGACACTCTGTAGACCCTTCCCTAAAATACAAAATAAATACAAAAATAGATGAAATATTTTCATACTATATAAACAAGAGAGGTATAAGGGAAAACTCTTCCTAGGGAATAAGCCTTGAAAGTGTCACATAGAAGGGTGATTTGTGCATTTTTCTTTGACAAAACATGGAGAAGTTCCAGATACATGAAGTTGTTAGTGGGTAACTGCAACAAAAAATGCCCCCATATACTTCAGTTTCCTTTTTATTTATTTTATTGAGACAGATAGCAATGAGACAGTTTCAAAACCGATTAATAGAACAGTTTCGATAATTAATACATTGTACATTGTTATTTTCTTAGTGGTTATCCATAGTACAAGAAGCAGACAGGATATCCTGTCCAAACACTATTAGTACAAATCTTTCTATTTATTGAATTAAGTGAGAGTAGCTGTACATCTGTCCTGACTACTCTGTATATACAAATACAAAATGGTCCTTCCTTTGTATCCCCTTTTTTTGTTTAGTCCTGGCAGGTTTGGGTGTTCCATTGCCATCTAAATACAACAGGTGTGTGAATTCAACAAAACACTCCAACACAGTCCAGCAGGCCACAATACTAGTGGGTTATCCATAGACGTTGTTGACTAGAGCCTTTCACAGCTCAGCATATTAATATGGTTTTACCTTATATACCTTCTTTTTATACTTTTCTGCTGGATGGTTAAGACCAAGATAAAGCAAGACCTATATAGCACACAATTTAAGTTTTGTATCTAACAACATCAATCAAATCCCCTCAGGATTTACCCTGAAACCCTATACTACAGTGTGTAGATCCTTTGTCAGTGTCAGCCATGTGGATGAGTCACAGTCATTGCTTGACCAGTTTGCTCTCTGTCAAAGCCTGAGAGAAAGTTTTCTCTCCATGGGACTCTCCTTAGGCTCACTCTACATCATCATCACTTTCCTCTGTGGCCCCGTTATCTTCTTGATCAGAAAATTTGGGACATAACTGAGTTATATACAGGTACTCTGACGTCCTAAGTCTTCACTGACCTTGGAAGGCTAGGGCCAAAATTTTGGCTGACCTTGCAGCCCTTCCTTTTCTCTAATTTTTGATCTGCAAACTTAGGTTTTTAACCCTCCAGAAGAGAAGCTTATTATTACCCTGTAACATTTGCAGTTCATTTTACCCTCACTATCTAAGTATCAATCATTTTAGGCATAACACAGAACAGGTATTTTCCATTAAGTATTGCTAGGTTAAACTTTAAGTCCCTACAGAATATGAAGAAAAAAATAATTAAAAAAAATAGGAATAAACACATATTTTTACACAGAAATTTAGAAATTTAACCATATACAGCATTATAGCAGGACAATCCTGTAACTTTTTTTTCTTGTGTCTTTTTTTTTTTCATTTATCACCCTTAATTTAAAAAAGAAAAAGAAAATTTTTACTTGAGAGACAGTATGGTAATAATTGGTATGTCTTGATAAGAAATACATATTTAGAAGACCAGAATGGCAGGCATTCCAAGTGTGACCCTTCTATTACACATTGTCATCTGCAGTGCAGTTGCTTGGTTAACAGATATTAATTAGCATGTATCGTTAGTCAGGGTGAAAATCCTACCACTGCTAGTTTCAAAAACCTGCTGATGTTTCTCAGGATCATTGCCTTACCCATCTTGTGCGTATAAATGTATGACTTTGTCCCAGCTTTTCTCCCTGCCTTCTCTTCATTGTCCAATCCTCAACTTCTCACTTTCCTTTCCATTGTGTTATACCTTTCTATCTGTATTTTTTCTTTTGAGTTCTTATACTAGGGAGACTATATGATATGTACACATGTGGGTCTGGTTTATTTCACTTATAAGTGTATCTTCAAGTGGCATCCACTTAAATATGAAGGCTTAGAGTTTATCATTCCTTATAGCTGAGTAATACTCCATTGTAGAAAGATACCACCCTTTTTCAACCATTCCTCATGTGACAGGCATCTTGGTTGGTTTCAAGATTTGGCTATCACAAATTGTGCTGCTATAAACATAGGTACATATATATCACTATGATAAGATGTTTTCAGTTCCTTCTGGAAAATTCCCAGTAGGGGGATAGCTGGCTTGAATGGGATTTCCAGTCCTAGTTTTTTAAGGAGTCTCCACACTGATTTCCATAATAGTTGCACCAGACTACATTCCCACCAGCAGTGGAGAAGGGTTCCCTTTTCCCTACATCCTCTCCAACATTTGTTGTTTATTGATTTCTTTATGATAACTATTCTTTCTGGGGTGAGATGGTATCTCAGTGTTGTTTTAATTTGCATTTCACAGATGGCTAGTAATGTGGAGCATTTTTTCATATATTTATTTGCTTCTCTCATTTCATCCTCTGAGAAGTGTGTGTTCATCTCAGATGCCCATTTCTGGATTGGGTCTTTAAATTTAGGGGCCCTAATGTTTTTCAGTTCTTTAAAAATTCTAGAGAGCAGACATGTGTCTGAGTGCTTATTAGTTAAGGTGGTTTTTTTTTTGAAATTTGTGGGTTGTCTTTTCACTTTATTGGTAATTTCTTTTGTCATTCAAAAACTTCTCAACAAGAGGTGGTCCCAGTTGTTAATTCTTTCAAGTATTACCTGTGCAATTTGACTTTTGTTCATGAACTCTTTGCCTACCCCTATGTCTTCAAGAGTTCCTCCTACCTTCTCTTCTAGAAGATTTTTTTTTTTTTTTTTTTTTTGTCTTTTTGAGACAGGGTCTCACTATGCAGTTCAGGCTGGCCTTAAGCTCACTTGGTAGCTCAGGCTGGTCTCGAACTCACAACAATCCTCCTGCCTCAGCCTCCCGAGTGCTGGGATTACAGGCATGCGCCACCACGCCCGGCTTCTTCTAGAAGATTTAGTGTTTCTGTTTTAATCCATTTTGACTTTAGCTTAGTGCATGGTGATAGACCTGGGTCAAGTTTTAGTTTTGGGCACGTAGAGAGCCAGTTCTTCCACCACCATTTGTTAAAGAGGCTCTCTTTCTTCCAGTAAGTGTGTTTGGCCCCTTTGTCAAAGATCAGGTGGCTGAGTGTGTTCATAGATGCCTCTGCATCTTCTAATCTATTCCATTGATTCTCAGGTCTATTTCATTGCCAATACCATGTTGATTTTATCACAGTGGCTTTGTAGTATAATTTCAAGTCAGGAATTGTGATGCCTCCTGCCTTGTCTTTATTGGCCAAGATTTCCTTTTCTATTCTAGGGCGTTTGTGGTTCCAAATAAATTTTAGGAAAGATTTTTCTAGGTCTGGGACATATGTTGGTGGTAGTTTGTTCAGAATTGCATTAAATCTTTACAATAATTTTGGGAGTATGGCCATCTTTACAATGTTGGTTCTTCCTATCCAGGAGCAGGGAACATCTTTCCATTTTCTGAAATCCACTACGACCTTTTTTCAGAGTACTGTAATTTTCTATGAAAAGATCTTTGACTTCTTTAGTTAGATGAATTCCAAGGTATTTCGTTTTCCACCATGCTATTGTGAAAGGTATTTTCCCTCTCAGTGTGTTTGTTATCTGCATAGAGGAATTCTATTGACTTTTGGGTACTGACTTTGTATCCTGCTATGCTATTGAATTTGTGTATCAATTCTAGTAGCTCCTTGGTGGAATTTTTTTGGGTCTTCCAAGTAAAGTATCATGTCATCTGCAAATAGTGATAGTTTAACTTCTTCTTTACCTATTCTTATTGCTTTTATTTCTGCCTCTTGTCTAATGGCTGTAGCTAATGGCTCCAGAACTATGTTGAACAGGAGGGGTGAGAGAGGACATCTTTGTCTTGTATCAGATCTGAGAGTAAAAGATTTCAGTTTTTCCCCATTTATAATTATATTAACTATTGGGTTGTCATAGATGGCTTTTATCAAATTGAAGTAGAGGCCTTCTATTCCAATTTTCTGTAGGAGTTTGAACATGAATGAGTGTTGGACTTTGTCAAAAGCCTTTTCTGCATCAGTTGAGAGGATCGTGTGGTTTTTAGATTTGGCTCTATTGATATAGTGCATTACATTAATAGATTTTTGAATATTGAACCATCCTTGCATCCCTGGGATGAATCCTACCTGGTCATGACCTTCTTGATGATTTGCTGCATTCTATTTGCTTGCATTTTATTGAGGATTTTTGCATCTGTGTTCATGAGGGAGATTGGCCTGTAGTTCTCTTTTTTAGCTGTGTCTTTCCCTGTTTTTGGTATCAGTATAATAGTTGCCTGCAGGAATGATTTTGGGAGAACTATTTCCTTTTCAATTTCACTGAAGAGTTTATGGAGTTCAGGAATTCTATCTTCTGTAAATTTCTTGTAGAATTCAGCTATGAATCCATCAGGACTTGGACTTTTCTTTGTCGGCAGGCTTTTTACTACACTTCATAGTTCATTGGCTGTTATTGATTTATTGAGAGTTGTTCTATCTTCTTGATTCAGTTTTGGTAATTTGTACTTCTGGGAATCTGTCCATTTCATCTGTGTCTTCTGTGAGCGTAAAGATTCTCAAAGTAGCTATTGATAATCTTCTGAATTTCCACTGGGTTTGTGGTGATTACACCCTTTTCATTCCTTATTGCTTGTGTTTGAATTTTTTCTTTCCTCTTTTTGATGAGGTTAGCTAGGGGCTTATCGATTTTATTTAGTCTTTCAAAGAACCAGCTTTTTGATTCATTGATTCTTTGAACTGTTTTCTTCATCTCAATTGAATTAATTTCTGCTCTAATCTTTATGATTTCTTCTCATCTTTCGGCTCTGGGTTTGGTTTTGGTTTGCTCTTCCTTTTCTAGATGTTGGAGGTGGAGTAACAGTTTTCCTAACGTGTGAGTTCAGAGCTATGAATTTCCCTCTGAGAACTGCTTTCATTACATCCCATAAATTCCAATAAGTTGTGGTTGAATTTTCATTGAATTGTAGATATTGTTGAATTTCTTGTTTAATTTCATCTGTGACCCATTGATTGCAGAGTACGGTGTTGTTTAATTTCTATGTATTTAGGGGTCTTTTTCTGGTTTCTTTTGTCATTTCCAGTTTCATTCCACTGTGGTCAGATAATATGCATGGAATAATTTCTGTTTTCTTGCATATACTTAAGCATGGACTAGTATGTGGTCTATTTTAGAAAATGACCCATGTGCAGCTGAAAAAAATGTGTATTCAGCTGTGGTTGGGTGGAACACTCTCTATATGTCCACCAAATCCATTTGTTCCAAGCTCTGGTTCAGTTCTGTTACTTTGCTAATTTTTTGTCTAATTGACCTATCTTTTTGGGATAAGTGGATGTTAAGCTCTCCTGTTAAGATTGTGGTATTGGATATTAGATTTTTCATAACCATTAAGATTTGTCTTATATAGTTAGGTGCTCCCATGTTTGGTGCATACACATTTATGACTGTTACCTCATCCTCTTGAATTTTTTCCCTAACCAGTATATAGTGGCCTTCTTTATTTTGTTTGATCATCCTTGGTTTGAACAGGATTGTTACCCCTGCTTTTTTCTGAGGTGCTGGGGCATGTAGAATTGTTTTATATGAATTTCTTTATAAGTTAAGTGTGTTTCTTGTGAACAGCATATTGTTGGATTTTGTTTCCTAATCTACCATGCCAGTCTATTTCTCTTAATTGGTGAATTGAGTCCATTTATATTGATGATTATAATTGAGATGTGCTGACTTACAGTTGACATGCTGTTTACCTGCTGCTGTTTACTCCTTTTTGTCCTGTGTTTAAATCTTTGCCATATTTAGTGGGTTCCTTCTGTTCTCATTAGTGGAGCTCTGATCATTTGGTCCCTTTCTTGAACATCTTTTGAGTTCAATCTCCAGTTCTGCTGAAGAAAGAAAGAAAGAAAGAAAGAAAGAAAGAAAGAAAGAAAGAAAGAAAGAAAGAAAGAAAGAAAGAAAGAAAGAAAGAAAGAGGGCTGGTAAGATAGCTCAGCAGTCTAGAGCGCCTCTCAGGGACCACGGTTCGAGCCCCAGCACCACATGCTACCCCAGCCCCTCCCCGCAGGGCCAGCTGAGCTCAACCCCCACCCCCGCAAACAAAGAATCCATGATGTGTAGCGAGACACTGTAATAAATAAAGGAATTATTTAGAAAGAAAGAAAGAAAGAAAGAAAGAAAGAAAGAAAGAAAGAAAGAAAGAAAGAACAAAAAGAACATCTTTCAGTAGTCTGTGTAGGGTTGACTTTGTCATCATGAAATTCTTTAGTTGCTCTTTGTCATGGAAGTATTTCATTTCTCCATCTAACCTGAAAGAGAGTTTGGCAGGTATAGTAGCCTGGGCTGGAATTTGTTTTCTTGAAGGACTTGAAGTACCGTGCTTGAAGCTCTCCTTGCCTTCATGGTTTGTGAAGAGAAGTCGGCCATAATTCTGATGGGTTTTCCTTTTAATGTTATCTGCTTCTTTTCTCTAGCAGCTTTCAATATATTATTCTTGTGTTGGATTTTTGGGATCTTGAGTATTATATGTCTCAGTGTGTTTTTAGTTGGGTTGAAGTTATTTGGTGTTCTGTATGCTTCAGTTACCTGAATGTCAGATTATTTCCTCATAATTGGGAAATTTCCTGCTATTACTTCTGCCCATATTCCTTTTATCTCATTTGTATTGACTCCATCTTTCTCAGTGATGCCTATTAGTTTCACATTGTTCATCTTTGCATCATCTTGCAGGTGATGGATTATTTTTCTGCATCCTAGTTGTTTTTATTACTATTATTATTATTTTTTTTTTTTGTCTTTTGGAGACAGGGTCTCATTATGCAGTTCAAGCTGGCCTTCAGCTCACTTTGTAGCTCAGGCTGGTCTCGAATTCACAACAATCCTCCTGCCTCAGCCTCCCCAGTGCTAGGATTGTAGACATGCGCCACCACGCCCGGCCCTTAGTTGTTTTTAAGATTCTTTCTCACCTTTTCACTAGCTGCACCAGCGTCTTTCACTCAAATAGTTTTTCAGGCTTGTGGTTGAGATTTTAAGTTCCTCTATATCTCTTTGACTCTGCTTCATGCAATCTATTTCTTTCCTGTATTGCTCATTCAAGGAATCTGTCATTTTTCTAATCTTCTCTATTTATTTTTATTGATGTCTTCTTTAGAAGCAGTTATTAATTCTTTTACTGCAGATTTTTTTTTCAGATTGGCTTTCATGTTTCTCTATTTGATTCTTTACTTCAGATGCTATGAATTCAGAAATTTCTTTTCTTGTTTCAGAAATTAATTCTGCTTCTGAGTTCTTCTATACCTTTCTGCTGTTGTTTCTTTACTTCCGATGCTATTAATTCATACATTTCAGCTGAGCTAGTGTCCTCTGCACTTGTTCTAGGTGGACACAAGGCCTGAAATTACATTTTGCTTCTTGTCTTTATGTTTTCATATAGCACTGACCTCTGACCTTTAGTGTAGAACTCTGGTGCAGTTATAACCTTAGCACCTACTGAAATTTGGGTGTACCTCTATTAAGTTTGAATTTATCCAGTTATGCCTGGCTTGGGTCTAGCTGTTGTGTTCAACTCCTTCCTGCTGCAACCCTTAGAAGTGAACCTGTTGTGCCCCTCTAGCACTACAGTGAACCTGTGGTGCCCCTTTGTTATGCCCTTGGCCCAAGGGGCACAGGGGAGCACAGAAGCTCTCCCTCACACTAGCAAGACCTGGGCTTGGACTAGATCTGGAGGTCTTGAGAGCATTGCAGAAGTTTTCACTCCCTGGGTGGGCTTGGGGGAGGGGGCTCCGGACGGGTAGAGGAATCCTGAGGGCATGGAAGAGGGTCATTCACAAGGCATACCTGAGTTTTGGTCCAAAGAGGTCCTGGGGGTGCAGGGAAGCTGGAAGCTCTCCCACACACTCCCTGGACATGGGCTGGGCTGGATGCGGCATGTAGGGCAGGCTGTGCTGGTTCTGGAGGAGTGGTGGAGGTCTGGAGAATGTGGGGAAAGGTCTCTCTCGCGTGGCTGGCCTGGGCTTAGTCTGGCAGGCTCAGGACAAAGCAGAAGCTCTTTTACACACTTGTGGGGCCTGGGGTTGGGCCGATCTCTATACTTCAGTTTCTTAACTGCCCAAGTAATAGTTCCTGTTCCAGTTCTGGCTGTGTCTGTCTGGGATTTTTTTGTTTGTTTGCTTGTTTGTTTTGTTTTGGTTTTGGTTTTGGTTTTGGTTTTGGTTCTGGGGATCAAACTCAGGACTTTGCACTTACCAGGCAGATACTTAAACCTCTGAGCTATCTCTCTGGCCCACTGTTGACTCTTAAAACTAGCTGGTCACAGTAATGCATGGTAGGTTTTTGACAGTGTTCTAGCAGAGAAACAAGCAGAAGGAAAAAGGGGCTTTGTTATCTTGGAGGACAGGGATAGAATCTCGGGAAGATGAGGAATTCTCTGCGTTGGAACAAAGCAAGGCTGAGGCTTTTATGGCCTTTTGCCAGGGTTGGAGTTTGAAGGGAATAATTAGGTACACCTGAGGGGCCTGCTGGTGCTTCCCTGGGGTGGCGGGAAAGGTGAAAGGAAATTGCACTCTGGGCTGAGTTGGAGAAGAAGGGGGGAGGCGGTCTCTGGGAAGATGAACTGTTGTTTTAAGGGCTTCAACCATATTAGATGACCACCATAATACTTCAGCAATTCATACTAGGGCCAGAACCTATCAATGCATACCTGGTCACTATGATGTACATTGTGTAAACCGATCCCCACTGACGAGCCATCCTGCCTCTATACTCCCTGCTTGCTCATCCTGTAGAAGCCCTAGACCAGCAGAATTGGGGCCTGCTGTTCTGAATGATCCTGACCAGTGCCCAGATCTGCTTCCAAACCTGGGTCCTGAGTGTCATTCAGTGCTTCTGCTTGCCAGCTCATGACCTCAGTGAATATTTCAGATAAAAACAGTCTGTCCTATATCAAATCCTAGGGGACATTACAACAAGAAGAGAGAAACAGCTTTTCAAATAATACTTATGCTAAGGAGGGAGAATTTTAAAAATGGTTGCCTGGGAATTTTTCTATCATAACATGATCTTACTGATGAAAACTGTGTAATTATGTCACCTAATAAAAATTCCATGCAGGTGAAAAAAAAAATAAAAAAGCTTGGAAAAATTTCTAAATAAAGGTCTTAGGAGAATTTTGGATCAGCTTTTTAAAATTATAAAAACAGAAGCCGGGCGTGGTGCCACAGGCCTGTAATCCCAGCACTCAGGAGGCTGAAGCAGAAGGATTGTTGTGAGTTTGAGACCAGCCTGAGCTACAAAGTGAGCTTAAGGCAGCCTGAACTGCATAGTGAGACCCTGTCTCAAAGAGACAAAATAAATAAATAAAATAAAATAAAATTATAAAAACATAGAAGTTTTAATTATAGTGCGTGGAGTCGCCCGACATCAGGAGTGATGGAAACTTACTGGCTGAGTGTGACTGTTGAGGAGGAGGAGTGAGCTCCTAGTGTGATTTAATAGGCAAAGTGAGTGACGCATTTCTGTCGTCTGAGGTTGCTGTTCTGGTGACAGTCACCAAGACCCAAACTAGACTGAACTAGACCTTCAAATTTCTGTATCCCAGAGCATTTTTATTTTCATTTTATTGATTTATTTTTTATTTTAGGGAAGGATCTACGGGGTGTTCAGGGGCTCACTAGGAGATCCGACTCGTAGTGATCCGCCTGTTCACAGTCTCCCAAGAGCTGGGATTACAGGCACGCGCCACCACGCCCAGTCTCATTCGCTGTCTCTGCACGGGCAAGCTGGCAGGGCAGGCAGGAGGATTGAGCCCCTGGTCCCTATGCCTGCTTGCAGGCACTTTAATCTGCTGAGCTATTTGGCTGGCCTATACCAGCACATTTTTAAAAAGAGTATTTAGGGGCCAGGGAGATGGCTCAGTAGAATAAGCGCTTCCTTGGCAAGCGCAAGGGCCTGAGTTCAATCCCCAGTTCCAAAAAAAAAAAAGTATTTAAAAGCATAATATGTTTAATCACAGAGAGAATAGTGTGAATAATAATAATAATAATGCCCTCGCTATCACCCCTGAACATCTACCCAGCCAGTCTCCAATGTCCAGTCTCTGTGCCATGAGCTAATTAATGACCTTGTTCTTTAAACCAGCTCAGATCCGAATTTCTAGCACTTGAAGCCAATGGCTGCTGGAGCTTCCCCTTGAGCTCAGGCCCCAGATTGCTTCTAGCCTGAGGCCTCCACTGGACCTGGGCTCTGGGGCGCCATCAAGGCACCCCAGGCAGTGTAGGAGGACCAGGAGCAATGACACTAGCAATAGCCAGACAGTTCTCAGTGGCCCTTCTTAGCAGCTCTGGAAGAAAACAATAACGCCTTCCCAGCCTGCTCTAGTCCATCACCGCTATTTATTGAGCATTTTCTAGCTGTGAGGCGCTGCTCTGTGTTCCTTGTGACATCTTATTGCAGCTAAAGACACCCCAACAAGAGTGCTACTCTCACCCCTGTTGACATGTGAGAGCATCTCACAGTGTCTCCTACAGATGGAATCCAAAGTCATCCAGCTGTAAAGTGCGAGCTGGGCTTGGAAACCAGGCAACCTAGATCTGCGCTCTGTCCTGTTTTTCTTCATTTTTAAAGCAGCTCTACCGAGATATAACTGACATGCAAAATTGCACCTATTGAATGAGTACAACTGGATGAGTTTGGACACATGGGCATGCTTATGAAACCATCGCCACGAGCAAGGTAGAGACTCAGCCCTTGCCTCCAAAAGCACACTTGTGTTTCTTTGTCTGGTTCTTTTGTTGTTGTTAAAAAGAACACTTAACATGAGAACCCTTCTCCTGCGCCTCAGACTTAACCACTGCACCGCATGGTCTCTAATCCTTACGTTCTTACTTGATAATAGGGAAGCAAACTAAATTATAGTGATTCCCCTGCTGAAAGGCATTCCGCCTACCAAGTTTTACTTACGACAGCCCATAAAATTTGTTCCATCTGGCAGTGACAACCGTAATGACATCACTCACTTATCCTTGAGGACTTGAGTCCAATGTTCAGAACTTAGCACCCTGAAGAGAACAGATACCCCTTCTCAAAGGGAGAACATGCAACAGTTCAAAGGCTGCTCCTGAAAGCTCTTCAAAATTTCCCATAAGCTGTCTCCACAAGGGGATCAGAAATGTCACCACTCCATTGAGGGTGCTTTTCTTTACCTTATGCAGCACTGGTGGGAAAGCCACAGACATAGAGAGTCAGTGCCCCAAGGTGTGGCAGCTGGCCTGTCTCAGCTGCACCCCATAGTCTGGGCCAATTTCTAGCCCTGGGAATGTGGGGCTCTTACTTGACTTTCTTTGTACTGAAGTTTCCTCGTTTGTAAGAAGGAGAATGGTATCTATCATAAGGATTTAAGAAGAGAAAATTGATTATTAATCATAAAACACTCCGATGCTTTGTAGAATTGTAGAAAGAAATCTTACAACTCAATAATAAGAAGATACTAAACAACAAGCTCAAGCCAGGCGGGTGGCACTCGCATGTAATCCCAACCCTCTGGGAGGCTAGAGCAGCAGGCTGCAAAGTTAAGCCCGGCCTGAGCAACTTAGTGGCTTTGAACAGACTTCACTAAGTTGAAATCTTAATGAACAGAAACTAAAAAAGATATACAGATAAGACAAAAGAAAACCCTCACATAAAAGATGTTCAGCTCCACGATTATTAGGGAAACACTAATGAAAACCGTAAGACAACCCCACTACACACCAGCTAGATTCACTACTTTACAAAAAGTAACAATATCAGGGTTAATGCTGTGAATTGGAAATTTCCTATGCTGCTGATGGGAATTCAAAATGGTATGGGCACCTAGTGAAAGAGTGCCACGGTTTCTGAAGTGGAATATTTTTATTAAATATTACAGCGTTTAACATGTCTACTTATAGATATTTTTGCTTACACACGATACATAATATCCATGTACACTCAAATACAATGTGCCACCCTGGAGACCACATCCACGCCCTCACCATGCGGACCCCACCATGCGGAAGGTCAGCACCAAGCTATAGCACCCACTTAGCAATCAAGAGAACACAGCACTCATGGAGATACACAACGGGGACGATTCTCAGATGTGATACGCCGAATGCAGTAAGTCAGACACAAATCATTATGTACTTTGGCTCCACTTCTGGGTCACCCTGGGGAAATGTGAAATTACAGGGACAGAAACCAGACCCGGGATTCCTAGGGGGAGCGAGGGGGAAATGAATGCCAAAGAGCACGAAAGAAATTCCGGGGAAGATGACAACATTTGGTGTTTTTCTTTTTTCAGTAGTGGGGTTTGAACCCATGGTCTTTGCGTTCAGCAACATCCCAGCCTAACCCTTTACAAACATTTTTGTTGACACGAGTTCTGTCCAAGTTGCTGGACTTGGAGCTGTGACACTTCTACCTCAGGCTCCAGAGTAACCCCGCTCCTGGGCCTGAGCCCCAGGTCGGGCTGGAAAGCTGCAGATCTTCGTTGTGATGGTGACTATTTAATGGTACCTTTTTGTTCAAACTCATTAAACTGGACATTTGAAAAGGTTCTATTTAATGTATGTAAATTATATTTCAATAAACTTGTAGTAAACGAAGCAGTGCTTAGCATATTCTAAATGTTACAGAAACCCTCAATAAAGCAGGGATTTTAAAGTGTAAAAAATGTAGAAGTTTATGCCCAAAATATTATCATGGATTGTCTCTGAGAGGGAAAATAATTGTGTTTTACCCCTTTATGTATTAGTATATAAAATAAGGCCTTTTTTGAAACATGGAGGTTGAAAAACTGATTCTAACATTTATATGGAAATATAAAAGATCTAGAACACCCAAAACAACTTTCTTTCTTTCTTTTTTTTTTTTTTTTTTTTTTTTGGTCTTTTTGAGACAGGGTCTCACTATGCAGTTCAAGCTGGCCTTCAGCTCACTTTGTAGCTCAGGCTGGTCTCAAACTCACAACAATCCTCCTGCCTCAGCCTCCTGAGTGCTGGGATTACAGGCCTGCGCCACCATGCCCAGCTCACCAAAACAACTTAAAAAAAAAGATTAAAGAGGACTGGGGAGATAGCTCAGTGGCTTAAATGTCTACTCCTGAATTCAATTGCTGGTGTCAAAAAGAAGTAGAAGATTAAAGCTGGAAGGTGAGCATTATTTTCAAAACTTGCCACAAAGTTATAGTAATCCTAGTGCAAAGATAAAAAAGATCAGTGGAGCAGAATTGAGCCCAGAAATAAGAACTCTATTGTAGAGAGCTGCGAATAGCCGCGCCTGAAAGCGGTGCCGAATTCCGCCTTCCACCCCCCTGGGTGAGTGCTCTCTGTAGTAAACAACTCCTTATATGGCTAAGGCAAAGGCTGTGGCGCCCTTCCGCGTATCTGGACCTATCGGCTGCACCTACGTGTCACTCCAGGGTTGGACGCCTTGTGGTATATAGCTTGGGGCGGGAGGCGCGGAGGCGCGGAGGAGTGGAGGAGGAGGAGCGGAGGAGAAGGAGGAAAAGAAGAACGGCTCAATCCATGGAAGAATAAAGCATTGCAGAGACAACAAGTGGTCGCGTTTTCCTTGCTGGCGAGGATGCGCGCGACACTGTATTTGTACAAACCAATGGCTTTTCCTTTTTTTTTTTTTTGGTGGAACCAGGGATTAAACTCAGGCCTATGCACTTGCCAGGGAAGCTCTTTTATTCTACTGAGCCATCTCCCATGCCCCCAAATGAACATCCTTTTTTTTTTTTTTTTTTTTTTGGTGCTACCTAGGATTGAACACAGGACCCTGAGCTTGCCAGGCTTCTCTGCTGAGCTATCTCCCCATGATTTTTCAACAAAGCCTCAAAGGCACTGCATCATGAAAAATGGACAGTCTTTCTCAACGATGATAATGGTCAATTACCTATATCCAGAAGCAAAATAGTAAAGTATCGTGTGCCTCCTCTCTAAAGTAGAAGCCAAAGTGGACTCTAAACTTAAATGTAAATGTCAAAGTATAAAACATGCAGAAGAAAACTCGTGTGAACCTGGGGTAGGCAAAAATTGTTTTGGATCCAATACCAAATGTATGCTACAAAAATAAGCATTTGATAAAATGGGCTTCTGCAAAAAAATTATAGACAGACAGACAGACAGACAGACAGACATGGATACATTTGCCACAGGGCTCACTATGCAGCTTGGACTTGCAGGGACCCTCCGTTTGCAGCTTCCCAGCTCCGGGCTTACGGGCGTGTGCCACCACACTCAGTCTTGGTGGCAGCCCAGCTTGTCCAGGGGTGGGTCCAGCATGGCCTGTGGTGCAGGGCATCGGACCCTGGTCCTTGGTCCCCTCTAAGCAGGCGTCATCAATTGAGCTATCTCACCGGCCCAAAAAATAAAATATTTTGCTCTTGACAGACACTCTTCAGAGAATGAAAAGAAGTTCCACAGACTTAGGAGAAAGTATTTTCAAGTCACATATATGATAATATAAAGAACTATAAGGAATATAAGTAGAACTCAAAACTCACAAAGAAAAGAAAATAATAAAAGTAGACAATAGATTTAAGTGATCACTAATAATTATCAACAGCTAAAATGAAAAAGACCAACCATACTAAGTGCTGGCAAGGATTTGTAGGAACTGCAGCTTTCAAATGCAGCAATGAGAATTTGCAGTGGTACGGCTACCACCCACTTTGGAAAACAGTTTGGTAAGTTCTTACAAAGTCAGACATGCACATATCATGTGACCCTGCTATTCCACTCATAAGAATTTATTCAGGGAACTAAAAGCATGTATGTCTGTACAAAGATTTAGTCACAAATACTCATAGCACCTTAACTTGCAATAGCCTAAAACCAGAAACAACCCAAATGCCCATCAACAGGTGAATGAACAGACAAACTGTAATTCATCTAAACAATGAGTATTATTTAGTGTTAAAAAGGAATTAACCATTGCTGTGTGTTTTAACATAGACGTTTTCAAGATGATTATGTTAAGAGAAAGAAGCCAGATCCCCAAAGGATACCTCTTTGTTATGTGGTTAAAAAATTTATATAAAAAAACTATAAAAAATGAAAACTAATCCACAGTGACAGAAAGCAGGTCGGTGATTTCCCGGGGCGGGGAGCAACGGCCGCCATCCCTGGATGCTGAACGACAGCTTCCTAAGAGGCACAAAGGGCATTGCGCTATCTCCTATGTACGTATTTTTGCAGCTGGCTGCTGTAGGCACTTCGTGGTTAGTCAGACGCCGCTTGGAAAGCCTCGGGGGCTACCGATTATAGGTGTGTCCTTACAGCCGCCTGAGTTTGGTTTTGTGGTCTGCTCTATGAAAATTTGTATATCAGGCCTTTGGCCAGGAACACACTCGTCTATTAAATACTTTCTGTGGGTTAATCAGGACTGCGTTTCATTACGTTTCCATAATCCACTCCCCCTGCCCCTGGGCTCTGCTTTTCGAAGCCATTTCGTATGGTGTCCCCGGACTTTCACAACAAAAAAATCAGATCATATTGCTTCTCTGTTAAATCCCTCTGTGATCTGGGTACTTAAATCTGACCTCCATTGCATGACATTCAAGGTCCTGGTCTACCACCCAGTCCTGCCTCCTAGGACCCCTCCCTGTATGCCCCAAGTCGGTGCTGCTGCCAGAGTTTGGACTCAACTCATCTAGCTGCCGACTATGCTCTCCCCTTTCTCCTCACTGGTGTCTCCAGAAGAGTCTCCCATCGTCCAAGATTCATGTCCGATATCACCCCTCCTGGAAGCCTTCCCAGACTCTCCGGACAGAATCAGCATGTTCCGTGCGGCACGCGCGCATAGCACCTCGCACACACCCCTGCTCCCCGCCTACCCAACTGCACGGCAGTAATCAAGGTGCCTCTCTGTTCTCCAGGCTGCAGCTCCACCTGCGGCACCAGGACGCCCCTCTACCACCACCGTACTAGTGGCTTACACAGGTTTGTTTATTTCTTTCTCACATCAGAGTCCCAACTGGCATGCGTGTTCAGCTCTGAAAGTTGTGGTTTAGATCTCAACCATCCTCCCAAAGCCTCCTGTATGGAAGAAATGACTAAATCATGGACCATCCTACAGATGATTTGCTGTTAGGGGGCAGGCCCTGATGGAGAGGGGTCACTGGTAGTATGACCTGCAAGGACATATTCGCATCTCCCTGCTCTCCTCCTCTCCTCTCCCTCCCCTTTTCTTCCTCCTCTTCCTCCTCTTCTTCTTCTTCTCTCTCTCTCTCTCTCTCTCTCTCTCTCTCTCTCCTTCCTCACTACCATCGGTTAGTGCCTCTTCTCCTCAGCGTTCCTCTACCATCCTTTTTCTGGCTTGGAGACAGCCATGACCATGAGCTGAGCCATGGGCCCAAATAAGCCTTTCCTTCCTCAGGTTGGGTCAGGTATTGTGTCTCACTGGTGGAGATGCAGCTGAAAATCCAGCTCCGCCCAGCTCTCTGCTTCACCGTCCTTAGGTCCACATTCCAGCCATCAGGGCAAGGGAAAGGGGCAGGAAGAGCGTCTCTTGCCTTTCCAGGTATGACCCAGAGCACACTAGTCACCAACACTCTATTCTTAGTTCACTGGTCAGAGCTCAGTTACACCAACACCGAGCTGCAGAGGAGACTGGGAAATGCAGTTTTATTCTGGGGAAGCACAGGTGAGGTTGACTAAAAAATGTGGTGAATGTTTAAATGAAAAAATTAAAAATTGTAACAGTAAAAGACATATTGCCATTAATCTCCCTCGACACAGTCACTTACTTTGAGTGTTTATCCCATTGTTACTGCCACCATTTGAAGCAGTTCAAGTCCTCTCTTGTGTCTTCTTGTGTCGTCCTTGATGTCCTGAGTTGATTCAAAAAACAACAATGTCCATCAAACAAAAACATAACAGTGTGCTCTTACCCACCCAGTTCAGCCGACCTGCACTCCAAGACTTCTGGTTCTTCCTCAAATTCAAAATGCCTCTTAAAGGGACACACTTTGTATGGATTCAGAACTTTGAGGAAGCCATGACTGTACAACTGAAGATACTCATGAAAGAGAATCTCCAGAACTGCTTCAGAAAGTGATAATAATGAAAGAAGTATGCTTGAAGAAAGGGGGGTTATTCTGAGGGAGATTAATGCCAATCCACAATACATTTTCCTGAAAATATTTTTATTCATTGTGCAGTATTTTTTGATCACACTAAAAGTCAGATATAGTGTTTTCTTACAAAAGCAAAAGAGAAAATTAATCCTGGTGTACTTTAACAACCTTTGCCACAGTCCCCTCTTTAATGACCCAGGATCTTCTTTTCACACACAATACACAAATACTACCTTCCAAAAGAAGCTACCTCAGAAATCACACTATTCTGCATCCAACACCTCAGTCAGTCTGTGGCTGGGAGACCCCTGCCCACCTTGCAGAACATCATGTGACAGAATCATGGGACGAGAACCACATCCAACAATTGACATACAACACTTACTTGGAAAATAAAAAAAATGGGAACTACACAGCGGCCTATCCACAGCAATTACCAAATCGTGCTAGCTAAATGTTATGAAGACACCGTGTCCTTCCATTTTCTGGGAGTAAATCAGAAAATCCACTCCTATCCACTCCTATCCACTCCTCCCTGGCCCCAAGCTCAGCCTTCTGGGAGGTCATTGCCCTTCGCAGCCACATCTGAGGCAGGCACTGAGGAACATCTCTTTTGGGCTTTTAGACTGTTTGCTTCCACTCAGGGCCATACGTAAGCAACCCCAGCCAAAAGTCTTGTCTTGACAGGCTTTGTCAGCCTGAAACCTCTAGCTGTATTTTTACTGGCCTCTGTGCTCTGTTATCTTCAGGCCATCTGAGACAATAGGCCTGGGTGGAAAGGGAACACCCTTCATCTGATCTTGGCTGCTGGGCAGACTCCCATTGTTCACCAAGAAAGCCTGAGAAAGGCTCAGGGCCATAGTCTTAATTCCTACAGAGGCTGCTTTGGCAGAGTTGACTTAAGTCATGCCTTCCCTTTGGGGCCCAGAAACACTTGGCTTCCACAGCTTCTCAAACTTCCATGTTACTAGATTCTTAGTTCTCTTAGCTGGTGAGAGACAGAGGTGCTATCTCGGCCCAGCCCTATTTCTTTGCTCACTTGCAGAGTGGCCAGGTCTAACCTGAGATCTTCGCATCTTTGAGATCCATCTCATCTTATTTTTGTTTTCTGGAATCTGCTGAGAGCCGCAAGAAGTGGTCAAGAGCACTTGCCAGTTCTCAGATTCTTCTAGAGTTACAGGCCCAGAGGGCAAGCAGTCTTCCTGCCAAAGTCTCACATATGTCATTGTCACAAACTCTTTTGCCAGAGCATGAGAACAGCCACCAACTTTCCAGCCTGCAATATTAAGATGCTGCCGTGTGGGTGAGAATCTTTGACAGCACCCTACCTCCGAACAGTTGCCCTCAGTCTCCATAGGAAATGGGTTTCAGGATTCTCCCCGGATATTGAAATCCAAGGATGCTCACATCTTTTATACAGCAGTGTGGCATTTGCATGTCACCTACACACACCCTTCTAGCTGCAGTATACATATAATATCTAATGTGATGTAAATGCTCTGTGAATACAAGCCATGATGTATTTTTTAGGAAATAATGAGAATATATCTGTACATGTATGGTACAGATTTTTAAAAAATATTTTAAATCCAAGTTGGTTGAATCCACACACGGAACCCACAGATAGGCAGTGCTGGCTGTATTCTAAATTAGTTATGAAATGGATTTTGGCAGTGATAGCTGAGAAAGCAAACATAACAGCAGAGTTTTTTTTTTTTTTCTTGGCTTGAACCATCATTTATTTCTTGTGGTTCTGGAGGGTGGAAATTCCATAATCAAGGTGCTAGAGATCTGGTGTCTACTGAGACCGGCTTCCGCATTTGCTGATGGCTCATCACCGTTTCTGCAACTATCAGACAGGGAGCAAACTCTGTCTTCTTTACAAGGGCCCTAACAGTATCCATGTGGATTCTACCATATGATTAAATCATGTTCACCTCCCCACGACAACACACACACACACGCGCGCACACGCACGCACATGCACACGCACACACGCACGCACACCTTGCCATCACTGTCTGAGTTAATGATTTGACCAAGATGAAGGCGATTTTCTCATGAGAGTCTGACTCTGCTGCCTGAGGTCAGCAGAACTCTGGGTTTCCTTTGTCTTGAACACTTCCGGGATACTGTCCTCATCCATGTGCTCCAGTGCAGTTCCCCAAGGGCTCATTCCAGTGAACAGGAAGGGGAAGGGCCAGGGAACCTGCAGCCTAGAGACTGTGCATCACTGTGGTCAGGTCTGCTACGGCCCAGGTGTGCTCTGTACTCTAAGTTCACATGCGGAAGCCTAACGGCTAATGTGACAGTGTAGGAGGCGGGGCCTTAGGAGGTGAGGAAGACCCAGGACAGAGCCCCCATGAACGTGCGCTGTGGTCTGGCCAGTGTCCGTGTACTGGAAGACCGGCTCCCTGCGGTGAGGCTTCCGCGAAGTGGGGGCAGTAGCAAGTGGCTGGGGTGTTGCTCCTAATGGGGCTCTGTCCTCGTGAACGGCTTCCTGCTGGACTCCCGGATGGGTTGGATCTGGTAGGAGGGGTTCAGTTCCTGTCAGAGTGGGCTGTTGTAGTCAGGGGTGGCAAGGCCAACAACACAGGACACATAATTTATAAGATTATTTGTAATGGTCACCCAAAGAATCATATAAAATGACAGTGAAGGAAATCTGTCCACATACTATAGAGACCTCCAGTTGAGGGCCTGGATCCCATGGCAATGTCCTTCCTGAGACCAGCAAAAGTCCTAGAGCTCATAACAATGTCTGCTATGAGTCCTCGCATCCTATCCTACGTGAGGCAGTCACCAAAGCTGAGAAGATGCAGGCCTTATGCTCTTGACCATTCAGAACTGTGAGTAAAATAATCCTCTTTTCTTTAAAAAATACACAGCCTTGGGTATTTTGTAATAGCAACACAAAAGACTAAGACAACAAAGTTAGAAACCTTACAAAAATTTGAAGAGAGCACCCTTTTTAATTTTATTTTCTCCCTTTCATCTTCTCATGAAGGCTCTATCTTCAAAGAAGAGAGCAGCTCTCAGCAGACACAACCTATAGACATCTTGGGCTTTTCAGCCTCCAGAGTTGTAAGGAATAAACTGTTATTTATAAATTACCTGCCTCAGGTATTATATTATAGCAATCCAGACAAAGACAACCTTTCTTTGGCTAAATCTTGATTAAGTACACTTAGTTGCAAGAAGGCTGGAAAACGCAGTTTGTGTTTTGCCAGCTGGAGCTTAAGGCTTCCTTTGTAAGGAAGAAGGGATGCATGAGGACAGTCATGTCTACCACAGCCTGACTCCCCTCACTGAGGGGTCCCCTCTGTCATTCAAAGGTCTGTGCCCAGTAAGGTTGGCAACTATGTGTGTTCAACTTCCATTTTCTCAAAGCACAGCTCCAGTCTATCCTTGTAGACATGGGGTAGTATGGTTTGTTTTTGGAAGCTTCTTTCTCCTCATGCTCTGGCTCCACTTTCTAGGCCTGATGTTGGGGCAGGTTCTGAAGAGGGCCTTCGCCCCTCTGGTCCTCCTCATGGTTCCTTGCCCAGTGCCCACCTGCTTCCCCTCTCTGAGCTGCCTCTCTCAGCTGGTGTTGCTCTCCTGCTCCCTCCTCCAGGTATTCCAAGCCCCACTCCCCTTCTGGAGCCAAAGTGGAATCAAGCTCAGGAGAAACAGAACAGGGACAGAACACGCTAAATGACTCCACAGCATTGTCACCCAGCACTTCCTAGGAGGGCCTAGTGGTTTCTGGGGGACTTCTCCTGGTTATTTCTGTTGCTCTCCACTCTGCCCGAAGGCACATCTCTCCAGGTACCAACAGCTCTTCCCTCCCATCCATTCCTGGGTCCTCTGGCCACTCCCCCAAGCTCCCGCCCGCTGGGAGCTAGAACTTGGAATCCTCCTGTCTCCTCAGCCTCACATAACCAGACCTGCACCAGCACACTCAGCTTCAGCTCCCTCCGGCTCCATCTCAGCCCACCATCTGTGGGCAGGGGCACTGGGAACCATGTCCTTGCTGTTTCCGAAAGCAAAAGAGCTATCAAAGCCGCAGGGCTGCGCTCTTTCCCAGGGAGCCAGAGGAGGCTTCAGCCCATTTGTATTTGAAACACCCAGCTTTTCGGCTCTCTGTCAATACAGGCCCTCATTCAGCCCCTGAAGTCGACGGTGGGGGTGGGGGGGGGCACCTGAGGCCTAAAGGCACTAAGCCACCTGTTCAAGGTCACAGAGTGTGCCAGAGGTAGAACAGGGCCAGAGGCAGAACCGGGCGACAGGTTGGGTTCTAGGGCCCTTGCCCTCAGGGAAACTGCTGCATTCCACTGGGCCATCCAGTCCAGGAGTGCTCTCTGAGGTCTCGTTTCTGTCCCTCCAGTTCCTTACCCGCCTGGGTACTTGGCCCACCCACCCTGCCAGGTCTCACGCTCCCTGCAGGACACCCTCCTCCAGCGCATCCTGCCTGAGTATCTGGAGCACACCTGCTGACTCAGGCTCGGATCCCCATAGGTCCTGTCCTCACCCACCTAGAGGCTGGGTCAGTCCACAGTGGGGCAGGGAGAGGCTGGGCCTAGGACTAGAGTTGAATGGCTGCTTTCTTCTCCCAGAGCCACCCCCAAAGCAGTCACTGATTAACCCTTCAGACCAGATAACCCCTCCACAGAAGAAGAAAGCCTGTGCTTATCCTGGGCTCTAAAAGTCAATATTGACTTCTCAGCTATAAAGCCAAGGGAAGGGGAGGTGGTGCCTGAGACACTCTGGTGACACCCAGTGTCCTGTGATCTTCCCTCCTCAGCCTCCCAGCGCACTGGCTCTCTTCCCTGAGACAACATGGGGTGGCGGGGCAGGCCTCAGTATCTGAAGAGGTCAGATTCGCACCCCGCTTCCACATCAGGGGCCTTCACGTTAGCCTGCCGCTTGGGGCCCCTTCCCTCTCTGGGACAGAGCACACAGGCCTGGGCCCTGGGCTCAGACTGCCTCCCTCCACTCTTCCCGGACTCTGGGACTTAGACGGATGGTCACTTGCCCCCGTTCGCTCATTTGTGAAGTGCCATGGCCACAGCACCCGCACAGGCGGTGAGGAGTATGAGGAAGCCGCTCTGGCTTAGCAGCCGGGGCTCAGGCGCCGTCCGCGGAGTGATCAAAACAAAAGGGGAACATTTACACCGTCTGGGCATCACAGCACAGAATACACAGCACCTCGCTGTCCCCGCTTTGCTGCCAGCAGCCATAGCCACTGAGTTTTGACCACAAAGGCAGGGCAGAGGTCTTCCAGGACTGCTTCAGGAAGTAGCAAGAGACCCAGTGTGTTCCAAGTACAATCTCCTGAGGAGGCTCAGGGCCAGCATCTGCTACTGGAGTAATTTAAAAAATGTCAAACATGTACCGTATTTTCCGGCCCCGCCTCTCACTCCTCGCTCCCCATCCACTTCCTGTCTGAGCTGTCCATTACTATTTCATGGCCTCTTCTTGGCTCCTGTCCAAGCTCCACTGATTCAGCCTTGGGACCGCTGCTCCAGGACCCGGCTAGGTGCCAAGAGCACCTCAGACCTCTCCCTGGGGTCTGTGCTCTGTACCCCCACCTGGGCCAGCACCTTCCACTCCCCCAGCTTTTGCTCCTCCCCAGCCCAGGTGAGCCCCACCTAAGCCAAGGCCCCAGCCCCTAGCAGCCTGCATTGGGCTAGGCAGAGGGGTTCAGTCCCTGGCACCTGGTCAATGATTAATGCTGAGCAAACTCCAGCTACAGCCAGGCCTCTCAGCAGGGTGAGCAGCAGACAAAGGCTCTCCTGTCCAGCTGGGCTTCCACCTTGGTGGGAGGTTCCTGAGCTTGGTCAGTGCAGGGTGACAAACACCCTGTCCCCAGCAGGGAGCTGGGTAGCTGTGGCTCAGGAGGGCCAGGATAGAGGGGTGTTTGGACAGACTTGTTGCTAAGTGGCAGCTGTATGCATTGAGCAGGCCTGAGAGGACATCCTGCTGAGGGGTTCCCCCAGCCCAGCTGCTTCTGCTTCAGGGCTGATGTGGATGGAGGTGGCTGCCGCCTCTGAGGGAAGCTCCCTGTCCTCCTTCCTTTTTCTTCCCCACCGCACTGCCCTCCTGAACCTACAGTGTCTCTCCCATCCAGGCCC
This sequence comes from Ctenomys sociabilis, assembly GCA_004027165.1. NCBI lineage: Eukaryota > Metazoa > Chordata > Mammalia > Rodentia > Ctenomyidae > Ctenomys > Ctenomys sociabilis. Next base: position 71,646 of record PVKA01001668.1, read on the forward strand.
CAGTGTCCTGCAGGACAGATCTGCACCCCATACATCTTCCACGACATCTCATTGCCTTTCCTGGAAATGTCCCTGAAGTCCCAGCAGCCCCTCCTCTCACTCCATTCTTGTGTTCTTCCTCCTCTACAAGTCCTCCAGCTGCCTGCTCTGAGCCATCCCTTGAGATCTCTGTCCTCATTGTCCTGTGCCCTGCAGCTCTGTAGCGGCAGCAGGGACTCCCACCCCTTACCCTGCACAAGAAGCACTCTTGGGGTGCAGCGCCCTTCAGCTGCACACCAGGCAAGGTGTTTCCCATGGTTTCTCTTATACAAGAAATGCAAAGCATAAGTAAAGAGCAAGATAAATGATAAATAATAGGAAATAGGGAGAAAGATCCTGGGCAAACAGGAAGAGGACGGGGCGGGACAGGGCAGGTAAAAAGAATTAAGCTGTGTGTGCCCCTGATACGTCCCACTGGGTCACAGAACAGCAAGCACCTCAGGAGACAACTCTGAATCTGCCAGAAAGTTCCAGGTGCACAGCCAAGCTCCGAGGTTGCCCAGGCCAGCTCTGGCCTCCCTCCAGCCGCAGCCCAAGATGGCGAGTACCCTGTTTCACCTTTTTCTCCCTCTCCCAGTGACCCAGCTAGTGTGGCCCCTGCTTTTGGGGCAGACGAGACATTTCTGACCTCCACAGACCCCACCTGGGGCACAGTCCCTGCCCCACTAGGTGCCGGGTGCCGGCACCAGCCCCGCCTGCCCCCAGCTGCCCACTCTCCCCTTCCCTTGCTCATCCTCCCTCTCACTGCCTTCGGCACCAGTCCACCCACAATTGCCTGGGCTGGCACGGCGCATGCTCCACACCAACTCCTGAAAATTCAGAACAAACCCGCTCTTCCTGGACATTCCTGGAGGCGCAGGCCTCCATCCTCGGGCGTGCTGAGAGTGACATGCTACCTTTTAAAAGGCTAAAACAGAATTAGGGTATAGCCTCCCCCGCCCCCAGCCTGAACATCCTGCCCCCGCCCCCTGGGGATGAGGAATGGCTGACCGCGTGGTGCTGCCTCTGTGTGGCAGAGAGCCTTTCTGAGGCCTCTTTGCCAAACATGTGGGGCGGGGAGCACAGTAGGCCAAGGTGAGGGGAGAGCGGCTCTAACAGTGCCGGGAGTTCCAGGCCCCTACATGCAATCCCAGCAGGATGGCGCCACCTGCTGTGCGAAGCTTGCAGCGCAGGGATGGAGGCATAACCCCCACTTTGAGAATCACAGCCAGTTGGGGCTACGGGACCTGGTGGACTTAGGGTGGGTCATCCCACAGCAACCCTGCCACTTCTCAATGGCCTCAGAGGGCCACAAGGCCAGCCCCTTCCGTCTCCTCCCCCCGTGGTTTCACAGCAGGCCAGGGACCTGGATGTCTCTCATCTGGGGTTGGACCTCGTGAACCCCCAGCCTCCTTGTGCTCTGGGAGCAGAGCAGGTTTTAGAGCTGGCCAGGCCAGTTGCTGGGGCAGGAGCTCTCCCGGGGCTCAGTCGGGACCTGACCTAGTAGAGCTGGGTTGAGCTGGCCGGAAGCGGGCTCTGCCCGGTTACCTGGGCACTGCTCACTCTCACAACCTGTCTTTCTGTCCCTCGTACCCTGCCTCTGCTGTGCTCTGCACCTCTCCTGCCGGATGCACCCTTCCCAGTTCTCCCTACCACCCCGGGGTATCACAAAGCCAATTCCTTCAGCCTCCTGCCCCTTCCTGCACAACCTTGCTGTTTTCTCCTGGCAGAACCCAAGGCCCCCTGCACCTCCTGTCCCCACAGCTGCCCCTCTGGCCTTTCTGGCTTAGGCCTCCCCTACTTTCCTGGGTGCCTGCTTCCTACCCTTGCCTCTGTTGCTCCTCCACTCTCGGCAGAAGCTGCTCAAACCTCACCTCAAGTCCAGCCCCAGCCTAGGTGAGCTCCCTGTGAAGAATGAGTCCTCCCTTGTCTGTCTGCACGGCCACCCTTTGTAGATGATGCCTCCGTGCCCAGACCCTCCCCTAAGCTGAGATCCTGCTGAGAACAAGAGCCTGGGCTTCATCTCTGTAGTTTCAATCCCTGGTAGGTAATGCAGAAAGAAAGAAGAGAGAGAGAGAGAGAGAGACAGAAAGACAGAGAGACAGAGAGACAGAGACAGAGAGAAAGGAAGAGAGAGAAGAAAGAAAGAAAGAGAGAAAAAAAGAAAGAAAGAAAGAAAGAGAAAAGAAAGAAAGAAAGAAAGGGGAAAGGAAGAAAGAAAGAAAGAAAGAATGGTTAGGGGTAATAGCCCAGAAAAAATGGCATGCTGACCAAGCAGGGGGTTAAGTGGCCCAGGCCTGGATCTCTTGCTCTCTCTTCCCTTGTGAGAACCGTTCTCTTCCCTGCCTTGCTCCAAGTCCTTTGGTCTGATGCATTTCCAGAGCAGCACCTCCAGGATCTGTTCCTGCCTACTCCACAGACTCCTATTGCTGGCTCCAAAGGCCTCGTCATCCTCAGGTCTACAGGGCCCAGGCTTCCTCCTGTAGGAAGGACCCCCAGGGCAGGACAGTGAGCAGGGCCCTTCTGTCCATGCTCAGAAAGCCCCTGCAGTTGCCTGGCTCTCTCTGTGCACAGAAAGTCAATGTTACTTTGCTCAGGCCTGGCTAGCTCTGATGTTTGAGGGGAAGGAGGTTCCTCCAGCCGGCAACACCATGACCTTTGTGCAAGCATGGACTACATGGGGAAGGGTGGCTTTCAGCCGAGATTGTCTCAAAAGACTGAGACTCCTGCCTTCCTCTTTCCGATGCCTTACCTAGGGATTGGAAACCAGCCACTCTGCAGAGGGTCGCCCGGGCTGAGGCTCAAGGCCTCCCGCTGGCCCCATGTCTGGGAATCAGAGTCCACACCCAGTCTTCAGATGCCTATAGCCCCAGTAACATCTGGACCACAGTCTCTCTAGCGTCCCAGAGTGGAACCCGCAGCTCATGTTCACTAATTCCCAACCTGTTTGCAGCTATTGAGCTTTGGAGGAATTTGGCACACTAATAACTAATGCAGAATTTGGTGATTTTTACCACTCTTAGCTCCTCATCAAAAAGCAAACCCCCTGTATCTAAAAGAAAGATCTGATGCTTGGAATAGAAAACGATGCCCAGATGAACTTGTAGACATGTATATAGCAGGGTTGAAAACATGATAACTCAGGCGGGTACAGCCTGCATCCTCTAAACTTTTTCTTGAAGATCTCTCATCTTGCGCTCTTAGCTCATTCTTGCTATTCAAAAGGCAAATATACAAGCTAATGAATGAATGATTGAACGAATGAAATAGTGACTGAATAGAAAAAAAAAACAGAACAATTCTTTAACTTGCCTGTCATGACTAGTTCTAATTTCACACATTTCTCTCATTCTCCATTGCATAAAATGCTCTGTTTTTGAAGGCTTTCTCATCCTTCCTCTCCTCCTAAGAATGGGTGCTGGTGCAGGAAGCCATCTGTGGACTCCACAGCAGCGGGAAGAGGTGCCCAAGGTCAGTGCAGGTTCTCCTTTGCTCCCTGCCCTCAGAATGGGACAGGGCTGGTCCAGCCTGGCCTCAGGATCTCCTGTGAGGGTGGAGTGGGGTTACCGCTGAAGCTCATGGTCCCCACGTGTGGCTGGGGTACAGCTCTTGCCTCCATAGCCTGGGTTCCTACTCACCTCTGGGACAGAGAATCACCCAGCCACACTGTTCCCACCACACAAGCAAAATGACAGCTCTGTGAAGCTGCTTCCTAAGCCCCAGCTTCACTAATTTTAGACAACTGTCTGGGCAGCAGTGTAGGCACTGCATGGCCTCATCCTGAATGGCTGCTCTGGGGCCACGGAGATGGCTCAGTAGGATAAGCGCTTCCCCAGAAAGCACAAGGGCCTGAGTTCAATCCCCAGTTCCGCAAAAAAAAAAAAAAAAAAAAAAAAAAAAAAAAAAAATTGTCCTGAATGGCGGCTCTGCTGATTGCTTGCTTTCCTGAACCTGCCACAGTTACAACCTGACAGTCCAGCCTGGCCCGGCAGGGAGGTTTTACCACTGCTGACTGAGAACTCTCCCTGGGTTGAGGGATGGACTGAATTTTGTTCCTCTCCTCCTTCAGGTCTCCTGCTGTCAGTCACAGCTCCTCACACCTCAGCCTGCTCCTTGCCTCTGGATGACGCACTCTGAGCCCACCGAGGCTGCCTGAGCTGGTAGGAATCACTTTATTCCTTCATAAACGCTATCTCACACCACGTGTCAGCCACAGCTCACATTTGCATGTGGAGAGCCTTGAGCAAGCTGCTGCCAAAGCCCCTGGGGAGAGAAGGCAGTGTCCACAAGTCCGCTGGACCCAGGCCCTTGAGGCCTTGTCTGAGGAGAACCCCCTTCCCGGTGCCTCTGGTTCACTCTCAGGCTTACTTTCCGGACCCCGTCTCTCTGGGACCTTGGGCATGAGACGAAGAGGAAGGAGCCCGGCTCTGGTCAGGCCTTTCGGCCACCAGGCAGAATCACTCCAGAGTGATTCTGAAGTTGCCAAGCACAGCGTGTGCTGCTTCGTCTGCTGACAAATGCCAGAGGCTGGGGCAGAGCTCTCACCAGCACGCCCACTCCTTGGTCTATCTAGATCCGTCTGCGCTCCGATGCAGGCATGCTCTGCAGTCAGCAGGGTCCTGGGGCCTGAGTACGTGTCCTCGTCACCCCTGCGCGCCCAGCTCTGAGCTCACGGCTGTGGAGGACCACCAGAGCCCCGCTCCTTGAGGGAGGAGCAAGCATCTCCGTGTTGGCGGAGCCTGACCCTGTTTCCATGTATTGACTGATGTGTGCAGAGCTGGCCAGGACGTTTCCTTGTCCCTTCAGCTGGCTTTAAGCAATGCATCTCGGTCCAACTGAGGTGCTGGTGGTCATCTTCGAAGACAGCAGAAGACAGTGTTTCCGTAGCACCCCGACTCGCTGCTGCACTGTGTAGGCCTGGTTGAGATAGGATGAAGAGCCAGTGCTACACGTTGTCCGCTGGGGTTGAGCCTGGAGACGGAGGCTCCAGCTTCCTGGATCTTGAAAGATGATACCTCAGAGCTGAGGCCCAGACCCCAGAAGACGTTCTGAGATGCTATCTCAGTGTGTCACGCAAGGCCTGCGCAAATAGCTCAGTGGACTAAACGGCCTGCTTAGATAAATGAAGCAGCTGGGGTTCCATCCTCGGCCTGCCACTACAGCCCCACCCCCAGGGCACGCTGAGACATGATTGAGACTGGGTGTGGTGGCACAGGCCTGTAATCCCAGCTCTTTGGGAGCCTGAACACAGGCGGATTACTACTAATGTGACCTATGTAGTGAAACCCTGTAGACCCTTACTAAAAATCGCCCCCCAAAAGGTTGTGTCACGCAGATTACTCTCTGCACACTGCAGAGGTGAGCGCAGCCCACGGCACTCACCTACTTCCTGCCATTCTCACAGTCACTCATCCTCAATCCAGGTTCAGTCCTAGGTCGAGGCCTTGGTTCCAGACAGCCATCACCACGGCTGGGCTTAAGACCCCTTGGTGCCCCACGACTACAAATACACCTTGGCGCCTTTATTCTCACCATGGGCTGCTCTGGGTGCGGTAGACTGGAATTAAGTCAATGGGATTCCAGTAACTTATCCATGGGATTACAAATATAAACTTCTCGGACCAAGCTGAGGACCAGGAAAGGCAACCGCCCTGGCCACAGTGTGTGAGAACCACCGAATGAATGAATGAATGAATTTCACTGGCTAAGAAAAGACTCTGGGAAGATCACATCAGCTCTACACAAATATCCCTGCAGTTCCTGGGCTCCTGCACACTGGCAACAGACCTCGTTTTCTCCAGGATCCTCCTCATCCTGTCACCACTGGTTGGTGCTCTAGAAGGAGCTGACGTTAGTCTGTACTCAGGGAGGTTGCCTGAATCCTGCCCAGGACTTACTGCTTTCCAGGAAGAGTAAGAACCTGACAGGAGGCCACTTCTGCCCCAGGCCTGAGGCAAAGTAGGGAGACCTGCAGTGAGGGGCTGTGAAGGTGCAGAGGCGTTAGGACAGCTCAGGTGTACGGCCAGCCTGGGGTGTGGTGCTGGTGGCCCCGCAGAGGCAGCCTCACCCCTCCTGGTCATACTCCTAAGGACAGGGCAGGAGACAGCCCGGGCTCAGAGCTGTGGCTGTGGGGCCTTTCTCCACCCCCTGACGCCCACGTTCCTGGCCCCTTCAGGCTCTCAGGGCCTCGTAGGGGGTGAGAGAGCCTAAGGGGGCTCAGCTTCCCAGGCTCCGGCCAAACCCCAGCCTGGCTTTGGGGGTTCCAGGCCATTTCTGTAATTACAGTCATGTGTTCCTTCATGTAATCTGAGCTCCTCAACACGGCATGAGTCTGCACCCCGGCTCTGGAGCCACATCTGCTTCTCATTTCCGCCCCAGGAAAACTGCCCAGTTTCCCTGCGCCAGCCCAAGCCAAGGCCCTAGCCTCGGGCAGTCCTGTGGCCGGCTCCACCCAGCTTAGGGCTCGGTGGGGGTGGGGTGTGGCTGAGGAAGCAGCAGAGCGAGCTGTGCGCACAGGACAGGCCAGAGCCCCAAGTCCTTCCTTGGGTCGCTGTTGTCAATTTCTTACCATGTTCTATGGGGCGTCCCTTGACCTCTCTCAGCCTCAGTTTTGTCATCAATAAAATGGGCTACTCTATAGAAGTATCTGAGGAATGACCTAGGCCCTCTGGGTAGTTTGGGCCTGACTCCTTGTGCTGGGTAGCTTTAACCATAGTCTAGATCCTTTGTCCCAAGCATTTACTGAGAACCAGTATGTCAGGCACAAAAGGAAAGTGATAAACCCCAGAGGCTCCCTGGCTGGGAAGGGCCAGCCACAAGTAAGCGCACCAGTGATGGACAGAGGCAGGGGAGGGTGAAGCCAGAGCCAGGAGTATGTTCTATTTTTGTTCTTTTACCAGAAGCCTTTAGCTTTTAGGCCAGAATTTTTATTAGTACGAATTTGCAGTATATATTGCTTACCTTCCTTGTGGGACGCCAGCGTGTGCACGTAACCCATCTGGACTCCGCTTTCACCCCCTTTCTGCTTCCCTCCACCTTCCTCTAACAGCGAGCAACCTCGTTGGAGCACACAGCCTCTGGATACTTCTTCCTTCCCTCTGCATCTCCAATAGCCAAGCCGGGTCCCCTGCACCTGCTGCGGGCTCCTCAGCGACCCCACAGAAGGAGGTTCAAACACAGCCTGCACCCCTCAAGACCCCGGCACTACCTCTGCCCCTCAGCCCAGGGCCAGCCACACCCAGCAGGGACCACAGACCCTGGGGGAGGGCAGGGTACTGGTGGGAACAAGGAGAGGACAGCAGCGTGGCCCCTCACCCTGCCGGCGAGTCCTCGGCCCCATGAGACAGGCACCACCTCCGCTCCCATTCGACAGATGAGAGAAGCCTGAGGCTCCAAGAGGCCCTGCCCTCAGCTCAAGGTCAGGGAGCCTGCCAGTGTGAAAGCACCTCTTCCTAGCTACATGGTCTGGGCCTTTGTACCCACAGGACTGCACTGGAGTGTTTCAGTTGAAATTCTCATCCAGTCATTACTAGGAATGCCACCTTGGGCAAGTTCTCCAAGTCTCCATGCCCTCAGCTTCCGAAATCAACTTTTCTGGGGGATAATTTGCTACAATGAACAGTCCAGATTTTCAGTGCATAGCTTGATCGATTCTGACAAGAATACTCTCTTCAAGACCAACTGGATGGTCACTGCCCTTACCCTAGCAAGCCCCTTGTCCTGTGCATGGTTTTCCCCTGTGAAGAACATGCCTAGGATGCGCAGCCTTGGGGTGTCAGGTGCAGGAGTGAAATCTCCAGGTAGCATCCTTGCAAGGACCCAGGGTGAAGCCAGAGCTGGGCAGACCTGCACTTGTACTGCTGCTATGGGCTGTCTCTAGGCACCCTGTTCCTCTCCTTGACCAAGGCAGGGCCTACGATGGGTAAGAAGAAGTAGAAGGGGAGGTACACATCCTGGAGGTGTGTGGGGTGCTCGCTGGCCTCAAGGAAACCCAGAGCACTAAGGGTAGAGGAGGCCCCAGCGTCTGCCCCGTGTTTTCCCCGGAGCTGGATCCTCAGTTCTGCTGAGACTATTGAAGGTTAAGGACCCTCGTGGGTCAGGCGGCTTCACGGCTGGTGACTGGAGCAGCAGCCCACGATGCCTGTTGGTCCGAGGGGCCGCACACTTGGGTCTGGTATTCTGATAGCACTGTTATGAAATCCTTCATAGTTTCTAATCAAGAGGCCCTGGGCTTTCCCTGTGCCCTGGGCCCCACAGGGGACAGATGGCAGCTGGTGCTATCACAGGTACACGCCCATTCAGCACCTCTCTGCAGCAGGCCATCACGACAGCCTGGGCTGCACAGAGCCCTCAGCCACCAGGAGGCACCAGCAGAGCCCGGACATATCCCTGGCAGCAGTCCTTGCTCTCCAGCAGGCCACCCAAATTCCCATCCTCTGACCATGCTCTCCAGCGGCCTCCACCCAACTCCAAAGCTCAAGTGCAAAACCACAGCTGGGTGCCAGCCAGCAGGGCTTGGGTTTCATCACTCTGGACTTCCCACGCCTGGGCCGGCAGCCATATAGCTGCTGTTGGCCAGAGACCTGGCTGGAAGGCAGACCATGGTGGGCTCCAGTCCTGTCCTAGTTTCCCGTGTTCCCTAAGGGCCCACTCTCTCTCGAGCCTCAGTTTCCCCTCTGTGCACTGGGACAGGATTTAGTAGGTCTCAGGCAGATGCCAACGACGCAGAGAAGGCAGGCCTCAGAGCCAGTGTGCAGAACGTAATCCCAGAACTTCACTTTCCAAAATGATAGCCATGTGTGGCTACCTAAGTATAACGCATTTAGGGGAAATGAATGAACCTTTCATTCTCAGTCTCTCTAGCAACATTTCAAGGCAACTAGCTCGTCCCTGTGGGCTACGCCGCTGTGTTGGGCTGATCAGATATGGAACATTTCCCTCTGCGGAGAAAGTTCCCTTGAGAGGTCATCTGGGATGGGAAAACCCAGGGACTGAGGCCAGCAGCACCTTCACTGTCCTGAGGCTGGAGGTGGGTGAGAGGGCTCTGGAGGAAAAGCACCCACAGGAAGCTTCTGGAGCTCTCCTGGCCTCCACGCCGAGGAGCCTCCTCCAGGAATGGAACACGCAGCTCCCAAGTGGAAAGCAGGCATCCGGAGCTCCGGGCTGAGTGACTAGAGGTGTCGCGGGAGCCTCTAAGAGAGGGGAGATGGCAAAGCAGGGGCGCTTCCCGGCAGAGGACTCTGCAGGAGCCATTTCCAAATGCTGAACAGTCTCTGTTTTCCTTCCCTCAGGCGGGCTTCAGGACAAGGGCTCTCAAACTTCAGCCCACGCTGGAGTCGCTTTGCTCGCTCATTAAAGCTCTGCTACAGGAAAGACTTTAAATGTGTTTGCTTTGACGTAGTTTATGAGTGAGGTCAAAATGCAGATAAGTAGATTCTGTTCAATTTAGGGGTCGAAATTGTTTGGGCCTGCCTGGCTCAGATGATGGAGAATTCTTGGGCTAGTTTCATCTGGATATGTTCAAAAGGGACACCTAGCTGGCTGAGGCGGGGAGAGGGAGGTGCAGCCTAAGGAGGGAAGGCCTTTTATGGGTGTCTTATCTCGCCTGCTTTTAACAGTCTTATAAAAGGGTAAGACTGTGGCCTCAAGAGGTTCACAACTAAAGCCTGAAGTGGTGAGTGGTGGCACAGGTCTGTAACCCCAGCACTCTAGAGGCTGAGGCAGGAAGATGGTTGAGAGTTTGAGGCCAGCCTGGACTACATAATGAGACTCTCAAAGCAAAGAGGCCCATGACGTCCCAGCAGACCCACAACCACTGGCCAATTGGACAGAACTGTGTCTTTTTCTCTCCCACTCTCCCACTTAACATTTTCAGGTGAAATGCAGGGAAAGCTCCAAACTATGAATACATTTTTCTGTTTTCTGGGCTCCCTAGGCCTTGACAGGAAGCTTGGCTGCCCACGTGGCCAAGACACAGGTTTCAGTGGGGGCCCCACAGGCTTGTGTCATGGTGTGAGCACCAGCGGGCCTGGTGGCCCCTTGGCCCCTCAGCTCCACCCCCAGCTGGAACACAGGGGTCCCTGCCAGCCCGCCAACCAGTGCCGCCCTTGGCGCAGCCGGGAAGGGTGGGCATACGGGCTGCATCCTGGGTTGGGAAACCAAAGACCAGTGAAACCCAAAAGCTGGCCTCTCCTTTTTTAGGAGAAGGGTTGTTTCCAGCATTGAGGAAACTATAACCATGTGGCTGGCTGCAGAGGTTCTGCAATGGCCTTGTATTTACAGGTAAGAGAATAGAGGCCTCCTCCGGACATGCTCCTTTCCCTCATCAGAGCTCTGGGAGGCAGGTATGGTCCCATTTCACAGATGGCCAAGGAGGTAAAGTGAGCACGCAGCTGCCTGGGTCCTCCCGCAGGATGGCTTTGGCAGCCCCCACCGCTCCTCATAGGCAGCTCCCACCCTCTCACTGAGGCCCAGAAACAGAGTTGATTTAGAATTTCCTGCTCTTCTGACAGTCTGTGTGCACAAAACGGGTCTTATTTTAACCACTGTGGAAGGCATCTCCCCTGGCCCCTTTCTCCAGCTTCATTAAGCTGCCTAATCTGAAGCAGGATAAATTTTCAGCATTTAACTACCTGATGAGGAACTTGTCCCCAGTTCCTGTTCTTGCCCTGCTGGGAAGCACATTTCTCAAAGGGTTAATTAACAGCTTTCGCACAAGCCACATTTAGCCACAAACACAAAGCCACACACATAAATAATGTCTAGGGCGGAAGAAGAGGCGCAGATGGTTTGTGACTTTGCCGTCCAGAGTTTTCTAACCCAGTGTGAACCACGTCCTGCTGGAGCCCAGAATCATGAGTCAGGGTCAGGCTTCAAGGTGGGCAGGCCAGAGGCCCTGATGGTCAGATCTAAGCTCTGGTGAAAGAAAATCTCAGGAAAACAGAGCACCGGGCCAAGAAGAGGAGGGTAAAGGAGGGGCAGCTGGGGAATGGGCCTGCTGACCGGCTGGGAACAAGACAGGCCAATAGAACCAGGGAGAACCCTGCTACTGACTGGTCCCAGCTCCCTGATGGAGGCTACTAAACTCACCACCTGAGGCTCCCTTGGGAACTCAGCCCCCAGGCCTGGATCTGGCTCTGGGATACTCTAGGCCTAAAGAAGGAGTCTGGCCTGGGAGGCCCAGAAGGTTCTAGAAGTAGCCCAACGGCACACCCCCCGCCATGTGCTGCCTCTTTTGTAGGTAAGGTCTTAGCCCACCTCCCACAGTTGTGGAACACACCTGAAATGTTATTGTAGATGCCCGTAGAAATGTAGTGCTCACAGCACAGAAATCAGCTGTCGGGGTGCGGGGTGGGGTGCATGCAAATGCATACTGCACAGCAGTGAAAAAGGGAGACAAGGGAAAGGCGAGACAAGGAAAGAGGAGAAAGTTCCTGTCTCTCATCCTTTCAGGCTCTCTTGATTTCTGTGGCTCCCCACAGGTCTCAAGAGGTTGCCCCAGCCTGGAGAGTCCCACCACCCTTGCTCAGACCTTCTCTGCCTGAAAGCCAGGAAGTGGGCTCAGGAGCAACTGAGAGGATCTGCCCACTTGGCTGGGGCACCCCCTAGTGGGAGGGAGGAGCCCTGCTTCAGCAAACCCAGGCTGCCTCTCCTGCGGGAGGGCTGCGCTGGCTGAGAACTATCCTCCTGTGCCAGACACCAAACTGTAGGGATGAGAATGCAAAGAAATAGGGGCCAGAGGACCAGCCTAACAGGAGGGCTCTGTGTCTGGGAGTGGCACTTCCTCCCTAGGTACTTTTCCACAGTGTGGCTTTCCCTATGCACACAGGTTTCACAGAGTTCAGGAGGGGGCTGCCACCCCCCAGGGGGTCACTCCGGGCCAGCCCCATGCCCTGTGATCCTTCCTGATTCGATTCTGGCCCCATCCCTCAGCCACACCCAGCTTGCTTCTCCAAGCCCTGTACCCACCTCAGGGTTGTGCCCCTCTGAGCCCCAGGGCCCCCAGACTCCATCAGGGCCTGGTTCTGGGCTAGTTCTAGAAACCCCAAATGCACCATCATGGCAGGGCTGTGCCAACATCTCTGTTTTCTCAGAAGGATCAAAGCTCCACCCCACCCTGCCAGGAGGAAGCAGTTCTGACTCGTGCAAATATCTGCAGTCCATTTGGGATTTCACTCTGGTGAGAAATAAATACACAGCCATCTGCTGATGATGGAAATATGACTTAAGTAACTTTTTGGTTGAGGCTCCTGGGCCCGAGTCCAGATGGAAATAGACTTTGTATCTCAGTCTCCCTTGCACACATTCAAAAAAAAAAGAGGGGAAAAATAGTTGGTGGAAACTGAAGTTCAAAATGGAGTGTGCTGAAATTCTTGGCCTGGGAAAGGAAAAATAAACACTGAACAGCACCTCCATTCAAGTGTGCGTTATCTTGCGCATCCTGGCCCAGAGGCCACTCTCCTCCTTCTCTGACCCCGAATTACTCCCAGCAGCCCCCACGCCCACCCTCACCCTGGGCAGCTGAACAATGGGCCGGTAAAGCCATACAGCCAAGGCCTCTCCCTGCAGCCCCCAGAGGCCCTGAGATTGGGAAACACGAGGCTATTTTTAATGTGTTATTTGTCTACCAACTGTGGCTATGTGGCCTGAGAAACAGCACCATCTGTGGGAGGTGGCATGAAGGGTTTTTTTTTTTTTTTTAAACTTGCTCAGACAAAGCCACATTTTCGCAACTTTCAGAAAAATGAAAAAAGCAACACTGTCCAAAGATGACCTCTTCCCTGGCTGGGCCATCTGTCCCTCAGGGGATTCTCCCTCGAGTGCCTGAGAAGCAGCCCCCTGCCACACTGTGGGGCCACCGGCTCCCAGATCCCCAAAGCCTTGGATTGGGAAGCTTGGTGCAAAGGGTGCCTAGGCGTTGGGGGCTCTGTGAGTGCCTCTTGGTGGGCTGCATGGCAAGGGCAGAGCCAGGACTGGACTGGAAGCAGCATTCTCTCTGCCCCCCGGGACTTCCAAGAGTGTTTCCAGTAGGGGCATCGCCCCACCCAGACCTTAAGATCATTCCTGACCTTGGCTACCACAAAGAGATAGAGAAAGACAAATGGTGGGGAGGGAAGACCGAGACAGAGAAGAAGAGATGGAAGAAGTGGAAGCGATCTGAGCGGGGGGGAAGCAAAGCACAGAGAACGAGGGATGGAGTGAGCCCACCCACCCAGGACCTTCAGGGTAAATGGAAAGTGATGGATCGGGAAGGCTAGGAAGAGCACCAGGGTGCCAGGGACTAGGGGAGCACGTGCTGGTGTGTCTGGGTGGGAACAGGCCTTAGGGTCCATGTCTGCCCCCCTGCTCTCCCTGGCCCCCATAAACAAAGCAGCTCTGCTTCTCTGTACCTTTCCTCATGACCTTCCCACCTAGGGCCAGCCAACCATGGCCTGAATTCCTCAAAATCACAGGCCAGGTTAAATCTCTCCTCCTTCAACTTGTGGGGGTCAGGTATAGTGTCCGAGGGACAGGAAAACCGAGAGGGCGCTCCCTCTCTCCCTCAGCACCACGGCCCTGCCCCGGCGGTGAGATCTGGGAGGTCCTCCAGCCACCATCTGGATACCGCCCGCAGTGATATGTGGGAACCTACCACCCCTGCTCTGCTTCCATATGTCTGAGACCTGGCTCGGTGTGCCCCGAGCGGCCAGCCTGAGCCACACACTGGCCCGATGACCCCCGATGAGTCTCTTTCTATCTCAGTCTTCGGATCTGGAAAATGGAGGTAATAACCTCACCTGATTACGGCCAAGATTTCTTGGCATAGCGTAAGTCTGTAAAGTGCTTTGCCAATGCCTGGCACACCGTGGGAACTTGATAAATGGCAGCTTTGATGTGTGCGGCACATGGTCAATAAGTGATACTGTTCCTGCCAGTGTTGGGGGGCAGCGGTTGGACGGTTGGGAAGGGCAGCAAGGCTTGGCAGGAGCCTGGCCCGACCTCAGAATGGGGAGGCGCAGCCAGAGGAGCCTGTTGGGGTCCAGGGGCAGGCTGCACACGGCTGCTGGAAGCGTTTGTCCCAAGCTCACAAGCTTTGAGGCCACCTGACCTCTTAAAGCACCCTCCTACTGGCTGCTCCAAGGACACTCCAAAGGATATGGGGGCCCACCTGCTGAGGGTCCAGGGCTCCATTCTGAGGTCGAGCCAGGCCCCTGCCAAGCCTCTGATCTCCCCCCACCCTGTACCCCAATAGGAACCTAGGAGCACCCACCGTCCTGCTTGCTCCAGGACTGTTCTCAGCAGCTGCATAAGCAGCCACACTGTCACTGTGGAGGAGCTGAAAGGCCCAGGTCAGAGGGGCCAGCACCGCACCCTTTCTCACCAGCCTTCAACAGCACCTGTCCCAGCCCTGAGCTTACGCACAGCCACTGGGAGACACAGAGCAGCCTCTACCTTCTCCTACAAGGACTCCTGGCAGTCACCCCCTACCTGTGCATGGAGAATACTCTCTGGGCAAGAAGTAGGAGAATCAGACTGTGACCACGCTTGCTTGAGTATCTAAGAGGAGTCTCTGGATGGTTCTCTAAGAAACTAGTAATCCTGGTACCTTGTGGAAGTGGGGACATGAAAGAGGACAGGGTGAGAGTGGGACTTTGATGCTACATCTCTCTTTCTCTCTCTCTCTCTCTTTCTCTGTATTTGGTACAAGGTCTAACTATACAGCTCAGACTTAGAGCAATCCTCCTGTTCTAGCCTCCCCAGCTGGGATTATAGGCCTGCACCACCAGGCCCGCCACCCTGGGGTGGGGCTGGTGCAGCCTGTGGTGCCAGGGATCAAGCCATGGCCCCTGCACTCACCTAAGCAGGTGTTTCGTCTGCTGAGCCTCTCACCAGCCCTTGATGCTCCATTTCCTGACACAATTCAGATTCATTTTCCAAGGAAGGATATTACCTATTCCCCCGAATTTTTCAACTGTTACAAAAAAGTGTACTAACATTACTTCTTCTAAGCATCAGTCTCTTCCCTAAATGAGGAGGTTGCCTGTGTTCCCTCTGCCAACCAGGGTTCTTCCCATCAGCTGACTAGAAGGGGTGTGCAGGGAAGCAGCAAGAGGAGAAGATAGGGAGGATAGGCACGAGGGTGAGGGCGAGGGGAACGGTGATGGGGAAGAGGAAGGGAAGGGAAAGCGGCCGTGACAGCCCTCCCTGTCTCTTGCCCCCTCCCAGGGGACACTGGGAGACTCGTTGAGCCTTGTCCCAAGAGTCAAGCTGTGGTCAAGACAGTCTCGCCAACTGGACAGCTTCCCTGGCCTCTTTCCTCAAAGAGCTGTGGTCCAGAGGAGCCCTTCAGCTCGCCACAAATGCCAGAGGTGGGGACTGCAGAGAGCGGAGGCCAGGGGTAGGACCCCGGGGACCTACCTGTCACCCCTGATACTTGGCTGGAGTGGCTAGGAGAAGGAGCCCTGGGTGCTCAAGGCTGTGAGATGGAAGAGAAATTGGAAAAGAGGAGAAACGAGGCCCAGCCAAGGTAAGGGGAGGCCAGACCATGCCCAGGGTATGGCGAGTGTTTGGTCCAGGCTTCGGGAGAGGAGGCAGCCGAGTCGTCTCATTTATCCTCTGACACAGCTTTGCTTTCATTCAGTCCAGGAAAGTGAGGCTTAGAGATGCTGGGATGGTTGGATCCCAGCAAGCAGAGAGAGCCCAGGCCCGGGCAGTGTGGCTTCGTCTAACCACCACCCCATCCTACACCCTCACTGTGACCACCTTCAGGGACGCTATGTTCATAGCAGCTGACTAGAAAAGATCATGACTTGGATTACTAATCCCTGGGAGGCTGGGAGCAGCAGCAGGGTCCCTCCCTCAGGAGGTGTCCATGTTGGTGAGGTCCCCAGGGGCCGTGGGCAGCCAGGGATGGCTGAGCTTGGGAGTCCCCCAGAACCCTGCACCCCTAAACTTTCAGGAGCCCAAGGCTGGGGGAATGAAAGAGCTTTTCATGGAATTCCAACAGGAAACCCACGAGAACATTCCTGCCCCAATGATTCCAACAGGAAAACCACAAGAACATTCTTGCTGGCAGTTCCAGCTGGGAGCTGGAGTCCATGTTCCTTACTAAGGAGGCTGATCAGTGTAGAGGGTGTTTGGAAGAGAGGGCTTGTTCCACCCCACGATAGATCTAGACCTCCGTGACCTCTGACCTCCTGGAACTCAGGCCCTCTGGGTAGTAGAAGGTCACTCAGGAATTGATCCGCTCAGCTCCCAGCCTGTGCTCAGTGTGGCTGTCCTGCCACCTGGCTTCCAGGTACTGCACATTCCCTTCAGGTAACTGTCTTTTGGTGACAGTCCCCAACATTCTGAGGGCCTCCTAATCAGGGTGAGGACCTGTGAGCGGGGAGAAACTTGCCTTTAAACTTAGCTGCCTCTGGAGAGAGATCATTAGCAGAAAATATGGCGTCCCACTGGCTGCCTTGTGCCCTATGTGCTTCCTTGAGTGCCTGCCTTCAGGGATCTGGCCTGGAGAAGGCTCCTTACAGCAGGGGCAGGAGGGCCCCCCCGGAAAGGGAGCACTGCAGGAGAAATACTTCCAACTCAGGAGTCATCGAAGCTGCCCATACACAGGTGCCATAGCTGTGGTTCCTGAAGGCTATCAACTAGCGAAGGGACCAAGCAAGCCAGTGGCCGTTTCACAGTGGGAAAGGAGTCGCAATCAGGGTTCACACAGGCCCCACAAGACAACTGTTCAAGGCCAGCACTTCACCTTGTTCAAATTGTTAAATCCTGGCAAAATCAGCCAGGAGGGGAATATTTACACCACAGAAATAGGCAAATGCAACAAACCCAAGCTCTGTACCTCCCTTAGAGAGCCAGCCCTCCAGCTAGCCTAGAGGGAAGCGGAGGCCAGGGTTTTTGCCTTTGCTGCACCACCTGGATCTAGGCCTTTGTTTCCTTCTGTAATGGGTGTTCTCAGCCCCACCTGCCCCAGAGGGCTACTGGACCCACGCAAGGGACCGAAGCTGGACGTGCCTGTGCAGGACAAAGCCTTGCAGCATGCGAGGCCATTGCTCGGGGTTTCCTAGCAGCTTCCTGGATGTCTGATCTAAATTTAGGTGCTTGTAGTCTGAGCTGAATCCCAGCCACTGCCTTTCCTTCCTTCCTGCGGGCGCTCTGTCACGCAGCTAGCTACAGGAAGTCCCTGCTGGAAGGCCCTCTGCCCTTTGTTGTTTGGCCTCCACGTTTGCATGCATGCGGTCTGGCCAGACCCGGTCCCTTCAGACAGTCTCTGTGAGAATCCAGTGGTTCCCGACACTGCTGGTGTCCAGACTGCCCCCCCCCCCAGGCCATTCCCTTCTTATCCGTAGTCAGGTCCACACTTTGCTTGGCGGCTGCCTGGCAGAGCTTGTCCTTCGACAGCCAGGTTCCTCAGGCCAACCTCCCTGGGTTTCATTTCTACTTGGAGGGTGACATTTTCTTGCCAACCCTCACAAGGCCTATAAGAGTCTATGTGTGTTTCTGTAAATAATAGACACTCTAAGAGTTAAACCACAAAAGTGACTAGTATCTTACTAAGAAGTCCTCAGGTCGCAGTTCTCAGATGGACTTTAGAACTCCAAGAGGCCAGATTCTGTCTCTTTTCTCTGTCTTTCCCTTATGGCCACATGATGGGCACCCTGGCTCCAGATCTCACACCTTAATATTTCTACAGAGCCAGAATACACAGTGATGATCAAGGTAAGAAGGGCTCGCTTCCTCTGCTTTTCTATCTGATCAGAGATTTTTTTTTCTAATTTTTTTTTTTTTTTTTTTTTTTTTGTGGAACTTTTTTTTTTTTAATGGAACTGGGGATTGAACTCAGACCCTTGCACTTGCCAGGGAAGTGCTTATTCTACTGAGCCATCTCCAGTCTTGATCAGAAATTTTTTTTTTTTTTTTTTGTCTTTTTGAGACAGGGTCTCGCTATGCAGTTCAGGCTGGCTTTAAGCTCACTTTGTAGCTCAGGCTGGTCTCGAACTCACAACAATCCTCCTGCCTCAGCCTCCCGAGTGCTGGGATTACAGGCATGCGCCACCACGCCCGGCCTGATCAGAAATTTTAAAACAAAACAAAAATCAACAAAACTCCGTCTCAGAAACTGCCACATCCCTATTCTCTACAACTTGACGTTAACCTTGGTGAGATTGTCTGCAACTCTGGACAAGCACGCGAACTGGTTTCCAGGTCAGCTGCCCACTTGTAAAATGGGGGCTGGGATGCTCTCCTGGGAGGCTGTAGTGGGGATCGGGGAGCTCTCTAGGCGGGTCATTCCCAGAATACAACCTTGCCCAGCCCGCAGAGGCGCACTTGAACCCCGGGCACCATCCAGGCTTGCTTGAGATCTGCTCTGTTCTTTTCCTCTGGGCTGTTGAGCAATGAAATCAAGAGAGCCTGAGTCATTTGCCTGTAATCAGCCCCTGTATCATGATCTTGGTAAGAAATCAATTCCCTGTGGGCTGGGGAGATGGCTCAGTAGAATAAGTGCTTCCCTGGCAAGCACAAAGGCCTGAGTTCAATCCCTGGTTCTGCCAAAGAAAAAGAAAAATAATAAGTAAGTAAGTAAGTAAATAAATAAATAAATGAGCCAGCTGCTTTCTAAAGTAGTATTTTGACAACAATATGCAATGTATTTATTATTGAAACTGTCCTACTGGTTAGTTTTGAAACTGTCCCATTGCTATTTCTCAATAAAACTATTTTTAAAAACAGAGAGACAGAGAGAGAAATCACTCCCAGGGCCCAGCATGATACCCTTCACCAGCGCATTACCTCCCAAGTCACTCGCGCTGCATCCTCTCCTATCTTGTTGAGTCTCCTCTGTTAAAGGCTGGGCTGATCTTTGCCAGCTCTGCACACTAAAGCCCCTTACCATTTTCTCTTACTTGCTAATTAGAGCTTTACCCTGTTTAAAAAACAAACAAAAAAAAATTACCAGCAACATGAGACCCTACCCCCCAACTCCACCCAACCTGAGACCACCCTGCTTCTGAGGAGGCTTTCGTGGCAAGTCTCTGGCTGCAATGTGAAAAACTGAAGAGTCTGCGCTCCCTAGCGCTAACGGCTCTCACTATAGGGACGCTCAGAATCTGGTAACTTCTCTTCGCTGTTATAACGATTTGTAATTATGTGATCCAGACATCAGGTGAATACTTCAATTTTAAAATCATACCTTTACAATACAAGACACCCTGCTCTCAATCCCTCTGTCTTCCCGGCCACTCTCCAAGTTTCTGGAAGTCCACTTTGGTGCACAGCTTTAGGAAGTCTGTTCAAGAACACAATGAGTGATGGTGAACGTGGTATACCATAAAAGCAGGCTTGGTCCTCACCTACCCACCCTGATCTGGTGAGGCTTCCTGCTCTTCTCCAAGCCAGGAAGGGTACGCTTTTCTAATTGATTCAGAACATCGAGGCAGCTATGGCAGAGTAACTGCAGTTCTGTCAAGGTCACAGAAAGTGCCACACAAAGCAGGTTATGAAGAAACTCAGGGTTCACCTGCCCCTTGCAGGCAAATCAGAGGGATCTAACCATCAATCCCGTGGACTGTGGACCATACAGACAGCTCAGCCCTGCTTGGAGGTGGGCTTCACGTAGGGAGCCTCCTCAAGACTCCGGGGTCTCAGAGCCCGGAGCCCAGTTCTCCAACACGATGGGGTAACCCTGCCAACCATCCAGGCCTCCGTGTCCTCAGCAGCTGCACTGGGACAGGGTCCCAGTGCTGTGGCCTTAGCCCCACAGACAGTAAACACATCTTCACAGGTCATAAAGGCCAGGCCTGTCCTCTGACCCTATCGACTGATGCCTGAACAGGCCTCCCAAATCCCCGAGAGGCCCACCCGAGCCTGACAGAAACTGACCAAAGAGTTCCTCTCCCTTCGAGATAAGGAGGACGCAAACCTCAAGAACTCAAAAGCCAGGCTGGCCACCAGAAGCTACTTCCCTTAACGGACCAGCCTGCAGCCTAGGAGTGGGGCCCAACGAGGCCACGCTTCTCCTCCAGATACCACCCCATCACTGCATGCATCTGTAGAGGGAGGATAGGTCCAAGGTGCGGGCCTACCTGGGTCACCACCTTCTGCTGGCTCAGGGGCTCAGAACATGAGTAGGAGGGCTCCATTACTGTTTCCTAAATGGTTACTCATCCATCAGACTCTGTTCTAAGAGACATGAATTCAAATCCAATCAATATTGTGAAAAGATAACCTATTGGCTCTCGTAACTGGGCAACAGGTTTTCTCGCTGAGGGGAGAACCAAGTGATGTGGTGACCTGTGACTCCCTGGCTCTTTGGCCCCTTCCCTCTGCAGCCAGCTTTGTTCTGCCAGCATTTCACCCTTGTGACCTTGGGCTGTGGCTGCTGCAGCTTGAGGGTCTCTACGTCAACATCTCTGTCTTTTCAGTGTCTCTCTCTGTCTCCTAGTATTTTGCTTGAATCTTTTTTTTTTTTTCTGTATTTTAGGGAAGGGTCTACAGGGTGCTCAGGGTCTCAGTACTAGATTGGACTCACAGTGATTTTTCTGTTTCCAGCTCCCAAGAGCTGGGAGTACAGGTGTGTGCCACCACACTCAGTCTCAATTGCCTCTCAGCAGGCCCTGGTGGTGGGGCCAGCATAGCAGGCCCAGGGATCAAACCTCCTGCCACTGTGCTGTTTGCAAGCACTTTGATCCGCTGAGCTATTTGGCCAGCCCTTTGCTTGCATTTTAAGCAAGACTATTATCATGCCATGGATCCATCCCAGAACGAACCGCTTGGCCAAGAGGACTGTGTTCTGGGACTGGCACTGCAGTCACATGCTCCTGTGGGGTGGTGAAGTAAAGACACCACGAGGACTTTCACAGTTGGATGTGGTTGGACATGCCTGTAGTCCTGATCCTCTGGGAGGCTGAGGCAGAAGGATAGCACATTCAAATCCAGCCTGGGCAATTTAGCTACCTAGAGGGACCCTGTCTTAGAATGAAAAAGCTAAAATAAGAATAAAGAAAAGGCTGGAATATTGTTTGGCAGGAAGGCTCTGAGTTCAATCCCTACTGAGAGAAAGAGAGAGAGAGACCTTTACCAAGAGGGGGCCCTCTAATAAAAATGAAGGCTATTGAGTAGACAATGAGAAAAGCACGTAAGATCTCAAGGTCCCTTAGAGCTGGCTGAGGGCGCATGCCTGCCAAGGCAGCACGCAGGAAGGTGGAGGCAGGAGGACCGATCACAAGTGAAAGCCCAGCCCGGTCAACTTAAAAACTCAGTGAGAACTTAAATAAAAAATAAAAAAGGTCTGAGGAATGTAGTTTAGTGATAGCCCAGGGTTCAGTCCTCAGGAGCTCCTGCTGCCCAAAGGCTCCAGAGGCTGTCATGTCCTTCTAACTGTAGATGGAAAGGGCCATCTATGAACCAGAAAATAGGCCCCCACCAGGCACTAACCCCGCAGACTGACGCCTTCCTTGATCTCAGATTCCATGACTGTCAGAAAAGCACCTCCGTGGTTCATAAGGCACCCCGAGTGTGGACCTGTGCGAAGCAGCCTGGGAAAACAGAAATACACCCTCCCAGTCTCCGCTTCCCTGGCCCTCTCCCCTCAGACCTCGCTGCCCTCCTCTCTCTCTATTTTTCTCCAAAACACCTCTTATCATCTAACACACCAAATGTTTTCCCCCTTTATTTACCATTTCTCCATACGAAGATGAATCTACCAGAGGCCATGGGTTTCTGTGCTTGATTCACTGCTATTCCAAAGATATCTAGAGAAGCATATGGCATATTGTAAACACTCAAAAGAAGAAAAAGGTTCTGTGGGATGAAGGAACAAATGAAGTTTAGAACATTTCTGACTAGCAGCTAGTAATCTACAATGCATAACAGGGAAACACTGCCATCTGGTGGCTGAAACTTACATTGCAAGCACCAACTGGGGGTAGGGCAAGAAAGTTTCTTAGACCACCTCTGGCTTTGTGTGGTTCACAGGTGTGAAGGGGGTGATCTTCTGTCCTGAGTGCTCCGCCCCAGCAGAGCGCCTTGTGACGCGTGACTCATCAGGTACCTCATTCATTAGATGCTAGAGGCTTACTCGATGCTCCTAAAATTAACCACACACAGGAAACCCTATCTCTTTTTTTTTTTTTTTTTTTTTTTTTTGTCTTTTTGAGACAGGGTCTCACTATGCAGTTCAGGCTGGCCTTAAGCTCACTTTGTAGCTCAGGCTGGTCTCGAACTCACAACAATCCTCCTGCCTCCGCCTCCCGAGTGCTGGGATTACAGGCATGCGCCAAACCCTATCTCTTGAGAAGATGAAATATCAGGAAAAAACAAAACACTATTGCAGCCCTGAGACAGAAGAAAGAGAGTTCCAGTGGGGCAGGACCAGTGTGATGGACGGGGGAGGATGAAGAAGGAGCTTGAGCAGCACTGGAGGACCTCCAGCTTGACTCTCCATTTGCTTTGGGTCTGCTCTGGCTAAATGGGTTTTAGACCATTTAGTTAGATTTTAACTTAGGCCTAAAATCCTACCTTTGCAAAGCAGGGACACAAAAGCCATGGAGCCTCCCATTTCTGGAGTTATTGCCTACAAATACCACTACCCCCATGCAGGGCTCCTCTATCAGGGGTCTGCTCATCTCGCACAGCAGGGCCTTTCCAACACGACGGGCCACCTGGCTTTCTGGTCCAGTTCTCCTGGGAGCCGGGCTCCAGCCCAGTGTCCTGGGTACCTTGGCAACGCAGCACCACCCCCACCGAACACAGACACAGACACAGACACGCACGCACGCACGCACGCACGCACGCACGCATGCGCGCGCGTATTGTTTCTTCTGCTCCCCAGCAGGCCTAGGACTGACCAAAGCCTCTGTGAGGTCTTATTTCTCCTC
This sequence comes from Ctenomys sociabilis, assembly GCA_004027165.1. Taxonomy (NCBI): domain Eukaryota; kingdom Metazoa; phylum Chordata; class Mammalia; order Rodentia; family Ctenomyidae; genus Ctenomys; species Ctenomys sociabilis. Next base: position 94,523 of record PVKA01001668.1, read on the forward strand.
CCTCACTCAGGCTGGGGCCCTGATTAACTTCCGTTACTCCATCCAGAGCCTAGGCCCTGGCGGCAGGAGCAGAGCAGCGTGCAGGCTGTTCTAGCCTCCCCTCGGCTTGATTCAACCCAGGTGTAGAGAGCCCTTTCCAGCATGGGGCAGGAGTCGGATCCCTTGGACCTCTGCCCCCAAACGTCCCCTGGCAAATGGGAGATACAACCGATGCAGGACAGCAACACACCGACTGGGTGTGGGGGAGCGTCAGATCAGAGGTCCGGGTGCAAGGAAGGGCGACGTGGAAGCTCTCTTGCAGGAAGGGGCTTCCCCTGACCTCTGAGGCCTTAGGAGCCGCTGCCTGGTCCCAGCTCCCCACACCCAGATCAGATGGAGTGACAACGGGCAGACACTACAGGGATGCAGGCCTGGCCACCTCATGACAGCAAATAATGAAAGGGCTGGAGATGTAGCTCACGCAAAGGCCCTAGGTTCAATCTTCAGTGCTGGAAAAAAAAAAAAAAAGTTACTAAAACTAATAGTAATATGAGTAGTGCAGGCCCCAAGCGCTTCGGGAGGACCAATTAATGTTTGGTTTGGGTTCCTGCTTTCTTCGGCCTTCTCTGTCTGCAAAACCAACCCCTTCTGCTCAGCTGGCTGGAATACTTGATATTTTGGATTGAAATGTTGCCCAATTCTGGAATAAAAAAAAAAAAAGCCAACTAAGGTCGTAAATTGTTGTAACTTTGTCCTCTGACAATACAAAACACTCCATGCCCACATGAGACAATAGACGAAGTCACAGTGTTGACTGTGGACTCATGTAACAAGAGTCATCCAGGCCCTGAGTTAGGCACTTGAGAAGAAAAGGTCCCTGTGGGCTCCAGGGTGGAGGAGGAAGGCGGGGAGGGGGTGGGGGAGGGCAGGATGGGGGAGGGGAGGCAATGGACTGGAGTCCGCCTGCAAAGGGAGGGAGGAGCAGCTCAGGCCTGGTGAGGTGGAGTGGCCACTGGTCCATAGCAAAAGTGAGGGAATGGATCACGGCTTCCCTGAGTCTCCAGGCGGCCCCCATGCACTTTACCCTTTGGCCCAAGGTGTTGGGACCAGGTACCAACCTCCACAGTGCAATGGGCTGGACTGGGATGCCCTGGGCACAAGGCAAACTCAAAGCCAGGCCCGGCACTTTCTCTGGCTCGGTCTGGAGTATGACTCATTGAGCAGCTACGTTTTCTAGGGTGCTGAGGCCCAGGGTCCAGGATCCACGAGAAGGAGGCTCCGTGCTGGTCCCAGCTCCAGAGTGCTGGTCTCGGCTTCCTGATGGTTGGAGCTCCCGGGAGGAGTTTCTGGGAAACAGATCTTCCTATCTGAGATGTGGGGGAAATGATGGGGACAACCGAGAAGCTTTAAGATTTAGGGTAAAAGAATCTTAAGAAGCCATGGAGGTGGAAACACCTTTCCAAAGTAGGGATTCTTGCTGCCACATCCCTGGCCATTTGATGTGGCCTTTGTTCTCTGAGTGCAAATAGTAAGGAGACCAAGGATGCAGCTGCACTGAGAGGGGACACGGGACACACGAGCTGCTCCTGTGTGCCATCCACAGAGCAAGTACTGGTGGGTCCTGAGCTGGGACGACCACAGTGACAGGTGAACAGCAGGAGTGAGCCTAGGACAGGAAGACCTCCTGGACAAGGAGAAGGCAGTGAGCCCTGGAGGACCCAGAGGGAGGTGAAGGAAAAATAAAATTTAATGAGGAAGGATCAGGATGTCGTGGTGCATCCTTGTAATCACAGCACTCTGGGGGGCTGACATAGGAGGGTTGCAAACTTGAGCCCAGTCTGGGCAATGTAGCGATGTGGCAAGGCCCTATCTCAAAATGATAAATAAAATAATGAAAAGGGCTGGTAATGCAGGTGAGTGGAAGACCTGTGGCTTAATCCCTGGTATTGCAAAGGAGAGAGATGGGGGGACAGAGAGAGAGAGAGAGACAGAGAGAAAAAGGATTGGAGGAAGAGAAGAATAAAAGGAGAAAAAGAAGGAGAAAGAGGATGAGGAGAAGGAGAAGGGAAGGGAAAGGGAAAAGAGAAAGAGAAGGGGAGCAAGAAGAGAAGGAGGTGGGAGGGGGAGGAGAAGAAGAAGAGAAAAAAGAATCCTTTCTGTGCCTAACCTGACAATTTAGCATTGTTCCTTTCTGAGCTCCTGTTTCTATTTCTTATTATATAAATAAAAATAATAAGACCTGAGCCGGGCTTGGTGGCTCATGCCTGTAATCCCAGCACTCGGGAGGCTGAGGCAGGAGGATTGTTGAGTTCGAGACCAGCCTGAGCTACAAAGTGAGCTTAAGGCCAGCCTGAACTGCATAGTGAGACCCTGTCTCAAAAAGACCAAAAAAAAAAAAATAATAATAATAATAAGACCTGGTCACAAATGGCCATACCATATTGCAGTGGACAGGAACATGTGCTCACCCTACAAGCCCTCTGCACCACCCAGGGTTAGGTCAGAATACAAGCAACAGCAAACCCAAAGTAATGGTGGTTTAAGCAAGGTGGAAATTTATTTTTCTCTCCTATAAACAAAGTCAAAATGTGAACAGTCAGGGGCTGGCATACAGCAATCCGTAAGGATCCAGGCCATTCTCAGCACGTGGCCTCTGCCTCTGCAGCCAGAACAGCTCCTCAGCTCCAGCCACTGCCGTCCTAGTCTTTGCCACCATCTCAGCCACTTTCCCACCCCTGGTCACGACACCCGGAGCCTCAAGAGAGAGGCTTATTTTTAGCTCATCACCTTCCAAATACAGGAGAACTGGGGGGGGGGGGCATTTTAGATTTCAGCTACAACAATCGTTGTCTTCATCATACATGTGCAGAGCACGTGCCAGGAGTCTTCCTAAACACTCTTCTAATATTAATTTATATAACCCTCATATTTGTGTAAATAGCCTTTTTATTGACACTTAAGTGCAAAGAAAACTGAGGCACAAAAAAGTTAGGCGGCTTCTTCGAGGACCTGATCGGTGGCAAGTTAAGGGTTTGTACTCGGGCAGTGTGACCTCAGAGTCCAGCTAGCAGGAAGAAGCCAAGAGTGTTCTCTTCCCTTTGATGACTCTTTGGCCAGAACTTAGTCACATGGTCATACTAGTTGCAAGGGAGGTTGGGAAATATAGTCTTTATTCAAACTAGCAAGGCAGCTGGGAAAATAGCTCAGTGACATAAGTACCTGCTTGGCAAGAACAAGGTACTGAGTTTGATCCCTGGTACAAAAAAGAAAAAAAGACAACATAGCAAGAAGCCAGGAGTTCTGTTGCTAAGGAAGACAGGGAAGCAACTGTGGGTGCCCATCTTTTAGTCTCTGGAAGGAGACCTCTAAATGCATCTTTTCACCCAAACCAGGGGACCTGACAGGGACCCAGCTCCTGCCTTACAGAGGTTGGTTAGAGCTCCTGAACTGGGGCCAACAGAGAGTTGCTTTTCCATGCTGGACTGTGTCTATCACAGGCCACAGTCTACCTAGAGGATATATATTTGTTTTGTTTTGTTTTGTTTTGTTTTGTTTTTGGCTGGCTCAGGCTGCCTTAAGGGTGGTTCTGCTAAGGCAGGTGGAGGAGGGGATCGAACTGCGGTATCTGGTGCCTGACTGCATTTGCATGAGCAGGCATTTAAACAACTGAGCTAACCAGCCAGGCCCCCACCAGAGGATAAGCAGGTGATGTGCAAGAGAGAACCCCGAGTAAGCAGAGTTCCAGACACAGGGCCACGGTCGCCTTCCTGCTGGGTGTGGGCAGGCCCACCTGCATCCTGCAAAGAGCGCTGCTCCCAGAGCCAAGCACATGTGCTCAGCGCTGCTTGTGGTGTCAGGCAAATGTGGGGAGGTACAGGGAAGGGGAGGTTGGTGCGGCCTAGGGCAGCGGGGGGCATCGGCTCGTGGGGTCACAGGGCTGGTACAGGCAGCGGGGTCCATGGCCAGACACAGTTCCAGGAGCCTCGTGACCGCTCCACTTGATCCGCGCAGTGTCCAATGAGGCAGAGCCATTGCCTTTATTTTTATTCTTTTTTTTCGGTCTTGGGGATCAAATCCACAACCTTTGCACTGAGTTACATTAGCCTTTTTAGTTTTTTTTATTCTGAGACAGGTTTGATAAACTTCCTAGTCTGGGCTTAAACTTGCAGTCCTCTTGTGTCTACCTTCCTGAGCAAGGGAATTACAGGTGCTTGCCGTTATTTTTGGCTTAGAGTCCATGTTCTTTTTTTTTTTTTTTTTTTTGAGACAGGGTTTCAAGATGGCCTTAAATTTACTCTGTAATCCACGTCAGCCTCGAATTTGCAGAGATCCTCCTGTCTCAGTTTCCTGAGTACTTACTTACAAGCATGTGCCACTATGCCCGGCAGATTCCCTACTCTTAACCATCACCTGGGTGTTTAACGTCTGGCCTGGGTCTGGAACACAAGTACGCATGGGATGGGCAGAGGCAGTGCTGTCCCTCCGAGCTAGGCCAGCACCACGGAGTCAGTGGGTACAAGGAGGATCGAGGGTGCGGGAGGGGCCCCGTTTCTGGAGCAGCTGCAAGGACACAGGTTCTGAGAGCAAGAGGAAGCAGCTGGGCTGGAAAGGACAGGGCTGCCAATCAACAGTGAGGACTGCGGAAGCTCCTTGGGAGGCAGTAGAGAGCCACTAAAGGTGTTTACACTGGAGCTGGCGTCATGGCACTCGCATCTAATTCCAGCATGCTGGGAGGCTGAGACAGGAGTGCGGGAAGCGCCATCCCCCTAAGTCAACCTAGCCACCCCGTGAGACCTGGTCTCAAAATAAAGAGGTTGATGATGTAAAAGGAGTGACTGAACACCGAGTGAAGGCCTAAATCCGAAAGCTGTACTAAGTAAAAGGCGCATGGCTGTTACTTCCCCTCCCTTCAAACATGCCCATCCCATCATTCTTGCTCCTTCCGGAAGAGTTCTGGATTCTTCTTTCCTGAGTGTCTGTATTGCACTCTTGTGGTTGCCTTGATGTCCTGTAGCCGGTTCAAACCGGTTGCCTCGGGGGCCTGCCCTTAGCTCAGGTGTTTAAGTGCCTGCTCATGCAAAGGCAGTCAGGCACAGGACACCAGGTTCAATCTCCAGCTCCACCTGCTTTACCAGACCTGCCCTTCAGGCAGCCTGAGCCACCAATAAAAAAAAAAATCCTTTGGGGCCGGGGAAATAGCTCAGTAGAATAGGTGTTTGCCTGGCAAGTGCAAGGTCCTGAGTTCAATCCCTGGTACCGCAAAGAAAAGAAAAGAAACGGTTGCCTCCTAGTTGATCTGTACCTCAAGGGAGAGCTAGAAGTTGCATGGAGCCAGATCCAGTAAATAAACCAGACAAGGACCCGTGTTAGGGTTTTATGAGCCGCCTTTCCACGGGTCGGGTCAGCACTCAGCAGCAGCGCTCGCCTTCGCTTTTATCACGCCTTGTAAACCCAGGGAAGAAGACTTCCCGGACTGCTTCTGAAAGGGTGAGAAGGACGAGTTAAGTGCGTTCAAACTGAGGGGATCGTTTTGGGAAGGATTAATGGCAGTGTGTCCTTTAATGCATCTTAAAATTTTAAACATTCACTGTGTTTTTCCATCACACCTAGGAGCTCAGTCTGAAGGAGGCTATTATGGCTCAGTGTCTATCGCTTCTCGGCCTTTTGGCTAAGATCAAGTGTATGGCTCAGTGTCTGATCCCGAGAGAGGAAGAAAAGAGAGAGAAGAAAAAAGAGAGAAAGACAGACAGAAAGGGAGAAAGAAGACAGACAAAGGGACCGTCTCTAGCTTTCGAGGACATGGCTGGTGGCAGAGGAGGGCGGGAAGAGCAGGGCTGTGAGCCTCAGGCTCCCGTCCCCACAGCCTCCCGGCCCTGAGGGTCCCCAGAGTGACATAGTTTAGATTTAAGGTGGAAAATGGCCCCGGGGACAGAGGCCATGCGCTGCACAGACAGATTCTAACTTGTCATCAGAGCACCTCACTCTGTCCCAACAGCCGAGTGCAGTCAGGCCTTCAGCGAGAAGTCAGGCCTGCCGGGGTGATGAGCTTCCTGGCTCAGCTCCCTTCCTTAAGGAAGCCCAGCGGCCTTGGAGCCAGGGTCACAGCAGCCCCCACTGCCACATGAAGAGGAAGGCCGGCGACTGCGCATCTGCCCCTGCCTGCTGGAGTCGGGGACCCTGTGCGCAGGCCCCATCCTCCCTGGAGTGAATTCTTGTGAGTTGGGTAACAGAGGGGCTGAGCTTTGCTTTCAGGTCTCAGTGCTGTCACTTGAGGACCATGTGACGTGAGCAAGGCCCTGACCTGAGGTCCTGCCTCTGTATGCAAGGAACCACCAGTCCCATCCAGAGAGGACGTGGTGGTGATTAGCTGAAACAAGGGGAGAAGCCTGGAGCCTGATGCCGGGGACATGGCACTCACTTGAGTAGAGGGACCATTGCTACCCATGGTCCCCCAAGCTGTCCTTTCCCCAGGGCATGAGTGTAGGGTCCTCTACAGAGGAAAAGGTCACAAGACAAATCCCTTGCTTTTCTCCTTCCCCAACCATGGGCTGGGAGAGTCCCCCTTCTTTCCCCTCCTCTGTTCCCTCCCGCCCAACTGCAGTCTTCAGCAGGCCTCCTGGGCTTAGAAACCCCCCAGCATCTCCAGTGACAGGACTGTGAGGACCAGCCTAGAGGAAGAGCCCACCGCCCACTGGAGGCCCCGGTGTCCCGGGCAGGTGGGGTCGGGCACCCGCTGGACCTGCAAGTGAGGGCAAGGCAAGAGGGGGTGGACTGAACTCTTGTAAGGAGCCCGCAGCCACTGGGCTACAGGGCCACCATTCTCTTCCTTTGTGTGTGGGCATGTGGTGGGCTTCTCTCTTCTATCCCCTTTCCCTGACTCCTGACCCTTGATCCTTGACCATGCCAGTGTAAGAAATCCGTATCAATATGGAAGCAATTGACCGATTTTGAAATGAGACAGAATTCTTCACTCTCCTGCGTAACATTTACCTGCCTCCTTGCTGCCAGCTCATATTCCCAGCTGCCCTCTTGTTCTTGACACTTGTGTCACCACAGTTACTTTCTTTGCTGTTGTTTCTTACTTTCAAAATTAGTATAGAGCTAGGATGGAAAAGCGTTTAGCGAGTTTATGGCGTCATGGAGATTCTCAATGTACCCCCCACCTCCCCCAGTGTGCACCAAATGCTGCCACGGAGGCAGAGGCTGGCTATCATTCAGGGCCCCCAAGCTGCTGCCCTGGACAAGGGTCACCAGTCAGGACACTGGAGACAAAGGTGGGTCCTGGGAGGGGGCGGGTGGGCAGGGCTTGGGATTGGCAGGAAACTCGCTCCTTTTCCAGGTTTTAGGGTGTGTAATTAGGGAGAAGAGCCTGACAAAAGTGAGTCATTTAGAAACAGAACAGGTGTTGAATTTTTAAAACTGAGGCTCTGGAAACAAGTCCTGGGAGCCCTGGAAGGTTCCTGCTGGAGAGCAGGGGGTTGAAGCTGGAGCCCAGCGCTGGGCAGGATGCAGAGCCGCCGGCCGGAGGGCTGGTCCTGAGGTGTGTCTCAGCATGGTGGCTAACCGTGACCCGCTGCAGCGAGGAGGCTGAGGTGTGGGCCTGGCTCCGGACCCCCGCCCTGCCATTGTGCGTGAGCCTAGCCAGCTCCTACCCTCAGCTGACCCCTGGCCCCCTGTCTGGCCCTCCTGGGCCAACTTCTGCTTTTAGTTACTTGTAGGCCTATCTCATATTCCCTGAGGGCCACTGGTCCCCTCTGAGTCACCGCTGTCTGTGGCCTGGTCTCCCTGGAGTGACTGAGCCGATGTTTAGCAAACGGAAGCAAATTCTCGGAATGGATCTCTTCCAGTTCGCTGGGGTTTGTTGTGTTTGCTTTGATTGGGAGTCTGTGGGAGGGGTGGGGAGAAGGCTATTGTCTTTGGTTCTCTCCTCCCCACCATAAAGCTCTGTGGGGTGCTGGGGGCCGGCCTCAGGCCTGTTCTTGGTATAGGAGAAGCTTCAACTTTAAGAAGAGCTGTAAACAAAAACCTTGTCACCTGCTTGTGAGCCCCTCCTGCGGAGCCCTGGAAGGCTGAGCGGTGGGGACTCAAAGGAGCTGGATGCAGCGGTTGATGTGAGCAGCCCAGCTTTGGGACTGGGGGAGGAAGATTGGGCACAATGATTTCTGTGATGGGGGAAAGTGGTCCGGTAGATCTTGAATATTATGCTCAAACTTAAGCCCCTCAGATGACAGAGCCAGGACCCCTTACGACACCCCGTTCCTAGCCCCAGAAGGCTCAACTGGTATACTTCACCAGTCTTCCAAAAGCGTAGGCCAGGATCCTTCCCACACCCATCCTGGTCCACAGCCCCCCTTGGAAACCCTGCCCAGGCATAGAAGGAAACCAAGAGCATGCCACCCAAGATTAAAGGCTTCCTTCTGATTCTGTGGTTCAGCTGAAGCCATGTTCTTGATTGTTCAAATAAACAGTTTTCAGCCTGGGGGCCAGGACACGCCAAAACATGCCACTTCCACTTCTAGCACCAACTGGGTGCTGTGGGGATAAACCCAGTTTCCAAGTCCCAGCAGGCTCTTAAGTGGTGCCCAGTGGACTATGGTAGCCAGCTGGCAGTGGAGACTCGCCAACTCGAAGGTGACAGACCTGGGCCGCTACCCCTCCCACCCACTGCGCCATCTCCTGACCCTCCTCAAGCTGCTTCTTCCTTCTGGGCCTTGTTTTCTGCTTCCACCCAATGAGAGATGGGTTAGCACTGTGGTAGTTCTCAAAGCGTGCTATCTTCAGGGATCAGCATCACTTGGGATTACAGTGGGGGGCCTTCACCCTAAGCCACACCCCCAACCCTTGAATACTTTTCCATTTTGAAGTGGTGTCTCCATAAATTATCAAGGTGCCCAGTGATAGGTTCTGGCCCTAGTATAAATTGCTGAATTACTATTGTGGTCATCTAATATGGCTGAAGCCCTTAAAACAACAGCTTATCTTTCCAGAGACCACCTCCTCACTTCTTCTCCAACTCAACCCAAGGTTTAATTTCTTTTCACCTTTCTTGCTACCTCAGGGAAGACCCCTATCAGCTTCTCAGATATTTCTAAACATCTTCCTCAAAATCCACCTCTAGCAAAAGTCCTTAAAAGCCTCAGCTTTCTTTGTCTCAGGCCAGAGGATCCACTTGGCCCACCTGCCCTCCATCCTGTCTGTGTCTTTGGAGTTAATAAAGGCTTCTTTTTATCTTTCCTATCTCTTTACTGTGCTGTCAAAAAAACCTAGGCTGGGTTTGAACTGTCAGCTTCCTGCCTGTCTGGGATCGTGGTCATGCGCCACAGTGCCCAGCTTCTGTCTACCTTAATAAGCCTTGTTTCTTTTACTCATAACTATTTACTTCCCAGGAAGGTGGTACTGCACCCTTGAAAGTAGGTCCACCCCCCCACCCACCCCCACCCCCCATCAGAGAACGTTTTCCTGTTTGGCCTCTCCTGCCTTCTGTGTGCACTGATATCACCTTAGCTGTGGTGTTGGGCCTGTCCTGCTCTGGAATCTGCTGTGGGCCCAGAGCCCTGGTTTCTGGATATGGTCCAGGATCCAACTAGCCCCCAGGGTCTGTCCCAGGGCCCCCAGAAAGACCACCAGGTCCGCTCCAGGAGACTTCTGAGGTGCCAAAGGGCTGAAAAAGAGAAATCCTCACTGCCTCTGAGGACCATATTGAAAGACTGGGTGTGGAGCGGCTCTCCTTGGAGGAGGAGCAGTGTTTGGCTAACCTGACCCTATCTCCAGCTGCTGACATGCACAGCACCAGCTACGGCTGTTCCTTTTCCCTTTAGTTGGCTTTAAGTAATGCACATCGGGCCAGCCGAGGTGCTAATGTTCAGGATGACAGGGCAGTGTTTCCCTGTCCCCCAGAGCTGCCACGTGTGAGCCGGGCTCCCCGCTGTCGACAAGAGGCTATGACTTCCCAGGGCATAAAAGAGCTGGAGCCCAGACACCAACACTAGATGCCACCTCGGCTGTGTCATGCAGGTTGCTGTCTCTGTAGATCTTCCTCTCTGTACACAGCAGAGGTGAGTGCGGCCTCCCGCCTAGACCAGTTCACGCACTCACCTGCCTCCCGGCATTCTCAGTCACTCATCCTCAGGCCACTCCTTTCTTCATCTCCTTGCCGTGGCTGGACTTAGGATCGGTTGGTCCCCATAACTCCATATATACCTAGTGCCTCAGTGAAAGCAGCAGCTTGGAATTAAAATGCTCTGCAATTCGCATAGCTTTTCTATGGGATTGCAAACACAATTTCCCAGGCTGAGACAAGGATGGGGAAGGGCTCCCTTTAACTATGTTATTCAAAATGCATTTCTTTATAAGCACTTTAGAGAAACAAACCTCCAAGGTGAAGGTCCCCTGCTAGGGACACCTGCTGCAAGTGCTGGGTTTCCCTGAAGGGAATTCTAACTCAGGCCAGGGAGATCCCAGTTCTGGATCTTCTGGGACACCTGTGGACTGTGACTGTCCCAGCTCAGGGGCCTGATCTCTGGTCTTCAAGATACTGTTTTCTGGGAAACACTGGGCATAGAGCTGGGAGAGGCTAGCTCATAAACTGAGACTGTAGACCAGGCCAGGCCCCAGCGAGGACAGAGGGAAGGCAGGAGTCAGAAGCCGGAGGTGGACAGGCAAAGGGCCGTCATGGCTCATGGCCTCACTAGGCTGCCCCAGCCCCAGCTGGACCCAGCAGGGCCACTGCTCAAAGGGAGAGGCAGGCGTTGGCAGGGGTGGAGCCGAACTCAGGACCTATTGGCCCTCCTCCCTGGGCTTGGGGCACTTGGGTCACAGGCTCATCTTGACTGAAGCATGTTCCCCCCCCCACTGAAATCTCTGGGCTCTGTGAGGTGGCAGTAGAGAGGAGGAAGGCCCCAACACCTGTCACAAATCACCAGGAAAGGCTCGGGAAAAACTCCAGACCCAGAGCCCACATCTGTTTAGGGGAAGCCGACTGACCCTGTAACCCTGCCCACCAGGCACTATTCCGCCTGGCTTCCAAGTGGGAGGGGGACAGGGCCTGGGGACAACTGTCCCTGTGCGGGCTGTACTCTCTTAAAGGGACAACCCCCTCAATTCAGTCTGGATTGATCCTCAGAAGTCTCCAGTACAGTTACAACAAGTGACAAGGCAGGGACTGGGGCAGAGGTGGCCCTGCCTTCTCAGTGGGCAGCAGGCCCACAGAGCCACTACTCCCAGACCTCACTGCTGAGATCCTGGGCTGGGGATCAGCTGCTCAGCCTCCCCAGTGAGCTGGCTCCAAACGCTGCCTCTTGCATTGGAGCTGGTGTTGGAACAGGACCCCCAGGTGACCCAAAGATCTGGCCTGGACATCTCTTCTGGTCACTGTAGATGGAAACAAACACAGGGTGCTGCCTGCAGCTTCCAGTGTTGGAGTCGGAAAACAGACAGGAGACAGGTGCACCCTCAGCACGTCCGTCCGCATACTCAGGGCCCTGCGGGACCCCGGTGGGGGAGGGGTCCCTCCAGGAAGGGTCGGGCGCACACACTGCTCCTACCACAGTGGCTTCAGCTCACCAAACCAGCCAGACACTAACAGTGACAAACGAGAACCCTTCAAGTCATACAGCAGCCAAGCGACAGGAAAGCTGTGTGTGACCTGAAGGGGAGGAGGGGGTCCAGGTGAATTTTTCCCTTCCCTTCCCTTCCCTTCCTCTCCCTTCTCCTCCCCTCCCCTCCTTCCTTTCTTTCTTTCCTTTTCTTCTCTTTCTCAGTACTTAGGATTGAACCTTGAACCCAGCGCCTTTACACCCAGCCACATCCCTAGCCCTTTCTTAAAAATTTTTGAGACTGGAGCTTGCAAAGTGGCCCAGAGGAGACTCCTTGTGATCCTCCTGCCTCAGCCTTCCGGAGTGCGGGGATTACAGGTGAACACCATCATGCCTGGCTGGAAAGAGTTTTAAACCAAACTTCAGAATGAAGGAATCTTTGTCAGGTCGTATAGACAAAAGAAAACATTCTGAGAATTAAACTTTAATACGGCCACTCAGACTTCTGCCACAGGGAACCCCCAAGGGGTTTCCTGTTGATCCCTATTCCTAGTGAGCTGTGCCAAAGAGAAGTGGCTCGTAGGGCACTTTTCCAAGCAGATGCCATAGCTCAACATCTTCCTGGGGTCTGCTGAGTAATGGGGCATCCTCTTCCTGTCAGTCTCGGCTCTCGCAGCCCACAAGCAGGAGGTCATCCAGCTGGCCATAAGCCTGTGCTGTCTCTTTAAGACAGTGTCCTGAGAGTTTGTTTGCTGAGAGATTTGTTTGGGTCTCAGTGGGAGGAAAGGAAGAAGATAAAAGCAGGCTGGGATACTATTAAAAAAAAAAGAAGAAAGAAAAGCTAGAATACAGAGAAAGCAAGATTAACAAAACTAGTCCCAAGGGAGAATTTATTCTTGCAACAAGGATTCCCACCCCTGGGGACTGTTTCCAAGTCAATCCGTGGTGCAGGTCGGGTTAGGACAAGGTATTGAGGCATTAAGGGATCCCACGTAGGCGTGGGCAGAGGAGGTGCAGGCCTCCTGGGATGCTCAGATGGGAGGACAACTGGTCCGGCTGTTTCAGCACAGCCCAGGGAAAAAGTCGGGGCACTGATGCTATGGGGCACCAGCTCCCATCTGGGAGCCCTGGGAGGCCATCAGCAGGGTCCACAGCTTCTAAAGGATGGGGGACCAGCGGGCCCATGAGGCTCTGGAGATGTGAAGTAGGCCAGAGTGCCACCCTCGTGGCTGGTGACTCCGTTTCTTAGGGAGGGAGGCCTTAGCTGTTGACCAGGCAGAGGAGCAACACAGCAGAAGTGTCACTCTAGGGGCCAGGACAAAAGAGGCCAGGCCAGAGGGAGAGCAGCAGGTGAGCTCAGCGCAGCCTCTCATGAGGCAGCTTGGGGTCGACAGCAGCTGCATCCGCCATGAGGCCCGGCAAAGTGCACACCTGCGCTCACTCCCTCGGGTGCACACGAGCCCCTTCCCAAGCGGCCTGCGCTGGGCCATAGCCCCACTGCAGACCCCGAACTGCCTGCTGGCCCCTTGAGGCAGTGAGGGCAGCGGGTCTGCTGCTGCTGAGGCACCCAGGTCCTCTCGGGGGCTAGCTAGGCCCAGGGGTTCTCGGGGCTGCTTCTCGGAATGTCCACCCGTGTGGTGTCCTGAGGAGTTGGAGGACAGCCTCCAAACTGGAAGACCCAGCCCGTAAGACATGAAGACCAAAGCATGGTGCTGAGGGGTGGCCCTCTGTCTCCACTGCTACACGTGGCTAGAGAGCTATTGATTAGGAATAAGTGGTATTCCTCTTGACCAAACCCCTGCCCCAGGAAACGGGCTGGTCATAGCTGGCCTCGGAAACACCAGGGAAACGCAGCAGGTGCACGGCCTGCGCCTGCGTTGTTCCGGAGCCCAGAGCAGGTGCGCCTTGCCACCCAGCTGGGAGCCCTGCGATCAAGCGCTTCTAGCCGACTGGCGCACAACGCTGTAGGGCTCGGCTGCAGGGCTGAAGGGCAGGAAGGGCGGAAGTGAGCAGGCAGCTCCCGGGCAGCTCCCGAAGCCCTGACCAGGGTTGTTTTCGGCTTTCCACCCCAGGCTGATGGAGGGAAGAGGCCTGAAGACAGTAGGGTTCTCAGAGGGAGGAGGGCTTTGGGAAGCTGCCCCAGGGTTGGGGGACCACAGAAAGCACTGATAGGTCAGTGCAAAGTCACAAGGATTCCAGAAAGTTCTCGGTAGAGCTCGCAGTATCTGGATTAATGTTCTTTTGCTTAAAACCTGTTCTCCCCCATCCCCCCTGGCTTTCAGCGTGCTCCAGTCAGGCCTACATAAACCAGCCTGTGTGTGTGTCTGTGTGTGTCTGTGTCCCTAGAAGCAGAGCCAGTTGGGGGAGGGGAGAAGGATCCTTTTGTCAAAATAGACATCCTGAATGCTTTTAAGGGCCTGCAGCTGGATGAGTAAATATTTTCCCTTTCAGATGAAAGGTGCAATCATCACCGTTTTTTAATTACTTTAATTAGAAAAGATTGCCTTAATCTTTTACTTATCTGTGCTATTGTGGGAACTGCCAGAAAATAAAGCACAGGGAAAACAGGTGGAGCTTGACCTTTGCTCTAAGCATCTTGAGTTTCTTCTAGGCTGGTAATTAAGAAGAATCAGGGGAAGTTCCTTGTAGAATCTAGGAACACAAACACACACAGATCATAGATACGCAGACTCCCTGGCCTGTGCTTCACACACACACACACACACACACACACACACATGCACACACACACACAAATGTGTTTATAGGAATGGAAAGAAAACCGGACCCCAATTATGGTGAAACAGAAAGTTCTAACTTTTAGAGCAGCAATCCTCTGCTCAACCCTGAAAGGTGGCTTAATGAGTTTCCCAGGGTGGCCTAAGATGATTAATTAAGCAGACAGCCCCTTACCCCCTCCCCAAACAACGGAAACCATAACGGTCTGTTTGGGGAGGGAGCAGCACAGCTCTAACTCAGGGGGCCGTTGGGGACATGGTGTAAGACCAAGGAGCCCCAGATAAGGGGCGATAGCAACGGCCTATAACGGCCACCGAGGCTCAAGCCCTGGCTGGCAGGGCTGGGCCTGGGGCAGAACCTCCCCTGCTCCTGGCCTCCCCATGTTCCAGCCCTGCCAGGCCCACAGGCCTCCTTGGCAAGATGGCGGAGCATTCCAGGCTGCCTCCTTCTTGGGGACTCCACTAGGGTACATGTCTACCGGATGCCACAGCCAGTGGATACTGGGCATGGACTCTGGGGTCTGTCTGACTGTGCTGGAGGCGAAACAGCAAGGAGCCCTGCTGAGGCTTCCAAATTTACCCACATCAGGGAAGCTGCTGTCTTTTCAGTTTCCAGGGCCCCAGTGCCCAGCACTGATTATTCGCTGCTACACAAACGTATGAAGGGCTTGCAGGGTTGGTGCCTAATGAATGAGTGGTAGTGGAAAGAACAGGCGCCTAGATCTACCGTGACATTCGGTTTATTGTTCTGGAGGCCTGCTTTCCTCATATACCTCGGTTTTCTGCGTCTGGAACCTGGCCCAGCCGCTCACCGTCATGCAATGGCTGTTTCTCTTGGCTGGGGTGCTGAGTGCTGGCTCCTGCTCTCCACAGACAAAGGCTTCTCCTTCCTTCCCGTCAGTTGTGCCCCACAAGACGGGGCCAAGAGCAGGAACACCCAGCTGAGCATCTGCAGGCCGCTGCAGGCCTTGTCAACAGGCCTTGGGAAGGGCACAGGGGCTCAGGAGCAGGCCTGGGCCTTCCTTGGGGCCTGGCAGGGTGGGAGGAGGTGGAGGCAGGGGAGGGATGGGAGACACTGACAGTGTTTTCCTTTCTGAAGCCTCCAGGTGCTGGGCGGGGCTTCCTGCCAAGCCCATGGTGTGTGTCTGTACTTGTGCCCTGCTCTGCAGGTGCCTTTCTGTGTGCAGGTTCCCTCTGCAGGCCTGCCCACGCCCTGGGTATCCATGTTCACATGTGGCCCTCCCAGAAAAATGACTCCAGTCTCTACACAACAGTCGCTAAAATAAACTCCTGGAAAAACTTTCACAGCCATTTTTTTTCCTGTCCCTGGCACAGGCACTAACACCAGCGGGTCTCCATGGTCAATTTAGGAAGCTTGGGAAAACATCACTGGTAATTAAAAGTCTAGAAGGGCCTCAATTAGGGCGCTGTTCGCCCTGCCAGGCTGGGTCCCAAATCCCACTCAGCAGCATTCCTGGCCTGGCTGGAAAAGGCCTTTGATTCACACCAAATGTTCAGCGGCCACACTGGACTGGGCCCTCCAGCTGCCTGCCCTGCCAGCTGCTTAGGGCACAAGCCAGCTCAGCCCCCAAGGCCAGAGACCCAAAGCTGGGGCGCTTTGTCGGCACAGTCCTGATTTCCTGGTGGCTCCACGTCTGGAACTCCCCCCCAGGGGGGTGACCCAACCGCACAGGGAGTGGCGCTGACCCCCTTCCAATGCCCCTCCCCGCAAAGGTGACACTGCTCCTGTGAAGTTAAAAGCTAAAGGTCAGGCCTGCCTCACCAGTGGGCGAGGGTAGTGTTGAGCTGGGGCAGCAGCACCTGGCTTGCTTTCTCACTCGGAGGCTGCCTCCATCTGAGCAGAGGCCTCCTCGCAGGTACAGCCACCTCAAGAAGAGCAGGCTCTGCGGGGAGGGTCAGGAACAGCAGAATCTGCATCCTGGTAGCTCCCTGTGGACGGAAGAGATGTGGCTCCCTTGGGCAGAGCAGGCTCAAGTGCCATGTTCACTCCGTGACAGGAGCACCGGGCACAGGGCGTCCTGGCCGGAGGACTGCTGCGTCAGCTCGGCTTCCCCTCCCCGGGACACGCACACGCACGCCACCCGCGCTGCCTGACTCACACAGACATGCACAGATGTGTACTCCGGCTCCCAGTATCCTCACACGCTCACTCCAAGTCCAGCATGTCCTCGGCGTCTCAGGTCACAGCCCCCACAGCTCATGTTGCTCCCCTGGCTCCTAGCGACACCCGCTCATAGTCAGGGACACAGCTCCAGTCGGTAACTGACACCCCTGCAGATCAGCCTGTCTTTGGGGGGTTCTCCATCCTCAGCCACCCCAGCCCTTGTTGGAGTGGGGGAAAGAAGCCAGCCCAGGTCAGGCCCTGAACTGCACAGGGCTGGGGTGAGAATTGCCCCGGGGACATCTGGAGGAGGGCGGCCTAGGAGTCAGTCCCTGTGGGCCTCTACCCGCGTCCAAGGGAGGAACTGGCCCCAGCACCAGGGCACTGGTTGGGGAAGGGTTACAGGCTAACTAGAAAAAACAATTACTAACGGGAAAGGCAGCACATTCCAGGCCTGCTTAGCTGGGCTGCCAGGGCCAGGGCCGTGGGTGGTTCTTGGATTATGCATTTCCTTGAAAACAAAAAAGAGAGTTCAGGGCAGTTCAGCTGGGCCCTGTGTCCCACTCCAGGGCCTTGTCTCCAGACCCCTGGCACCCGTGTGCTTGCACACATGCACAGGCAGTCCCACTGGCGGGGCCAATGGGCCACTGGGAAAATGAGAACATTGGTCCCTCGGAAAGCCTGAAGGCAAAGTGGGGCCAGGCTGGGAAGAACTGAGGAGAGATCAGGCAGCAGGAAGGCAGGCCAGGCCTATGTGTCTCCCTTCTGCAGGGGAGCTGTGCACACTCCTGTCCATCCCCTATGAACTGTGCTCACTGCCACCAAAGCCCTGCGAGCAGACAGAGGAAGCATTAGGGTCTCTGAGCAGCTGCTTGCCTTCTTCCTGCCTTGTGGGACTCACCTAACAACATCCTGTCCCCACCTGTCTGAAGGAGATGGACCTAGAGGTCTTGTTCTCTTCCCTCTGAGAACATGCTGATTTGGCACGTACTTACGTGTTGTCTGTCTTCCCCCACAGACTGTAAATTCCTATGGGGAAAGGCTTGACTGTTCTGTCCAAGAGGTATCCCGGCACTGGGGGCCGTGCTAAGCACACAATAGGTGCTCAGTAAACTCTTTTTGAATGACTTAAAAGTCCAATCATCACAGCACTGGGTTAGGCAGAGCCAGGCTCAGAACCCAGGCCTGGACAGGTAGCCCTGCAGACCAGTATTTGCTGCCCCCCTGGAACTCTCCTTGACAGAGGCCCCTCTGTTCCCATCCTGGGATGCACCAGGCAGAAAAAGAAAAAAAAAAAAAAAAATCCAAACTTAAAAAAGAAAAAAAAGCAAAGCATACTCCACATTTGCACTGACACTTGGCAGACAGGGTGCCCCGAGGTATTGTACTTCACAGGCCCTCAAGGAGGGCCACTGAGTCCCATTTGGACATGGTTGTTCGGCCTCTATTCCACTGTTCCTAGGCCTGGAGCTGGGAATGTAGATGTCACAGTGCACCTCTTTAGGAGAAAGTCGAAGAGGACCCTGGGGAAGCACCCTCAGATTGCAGACTGAGGTGGTGCCAGAGCTGGGGCAGCCCCACCGGGAGGCCGGGCCTGGGCTGGGAAAGGGCTGACTAGGTCACACAGGGAATGCTGGTGCAGAGGCAGATTTCACTGAAGCCTCAGGAGGCCGGAAGTGGAGAGGAGCTCTGGGTCAGCATGTTCAGCCAGAAAAAGGGCTGGGGGCGGGAAGAAGCCAGCCACAGAGGCAAGGTCTGCTCCTCCAAGAAGCCAGGGCTGCCTTTGGTAAGCAGTGAGACGTCTGCCAGGCCTTGAAGAAAGCTCATGCCGTGGGAAATGTGCGGAAAGAGAAGGAAATTAGACCAGACAAGTTAGGAGGCTGTGGCCACCACTCTAGCTCTAGGCTGCAGGGCTGCAGCCCAGGGGACAGATGTGGAAGACGCTTAGGAGAGAGTGGGAGAGGTGTGGGAGGAGCTGGCATGGAGGGTGAGGGCTGGGCTAGGCACCAGTGTCCTGTTTCTTCCTATCGTGTAGAACTTAGCGGACAAGGAGAAGCATTTGTTCAGAAGTAGGGTCCCTGAGCTAGGCCTTGCTCCCCACTCCCTTTCCTGCTTTTGGTGTTGAAGAAAACATTGTATTCCCCTTCTTAGTTTATTCTGAATTTTGCAGGTCACACACTGACTTGTCCAGCCAACACAGCTGTGGTCCTCAGGAATCCTCCTCCTACTCAATTCTCAGGCCCTTTCCTGAGACACTCAATTGCGGAGACTCCATTTCTAGCTCCCTCTCCGCATTCCCCTCACCTTTATCTTCTTCACCCACTCCACCTCAGGCCTGCAGTCTATCCCCAGAACTCCCTGAAGAGGTTCCAGGAGAGAGGGCTGCGAAGAAGAACCTAGGCCCAGCCAACATGGCTGGCTCATCTCCCTCAGCTCTCCTCAGACTAGCCACCCTGCCGGTGGCCAGCTGCTAGGTGCCATCTGTCCCGGAGGCCTGTGCCCAGCCAACCTCAGGTGTCAGCACTTTGCTCATCCCTCAGGGAGCCCTTCCCACCCCTTCTCATTTCTGTCTCTAGTTTTCTTTCCCTTTTTCTCCCTGTAGGGTCGCCTCCATATAGGCAGGAGCTACCCAAATCTCTGCTCTGGCCAACCAGCCTGTTTACCAAGGTGGAATCACTGTGGCAATGACCATGCCCCTGCTGGGAGAAGGGGGAAAGCAAAATGGCCCCACAACACAGAGCGGGCTAAGAGGCCAGGGGCTGAGCCCCTGAGGATGCTGGGAGAAAGGCTAGTGTGCCCCAAGCCATCCGTGGGGCTTGGGACAGAGAAGCAGCCCTTGTCCTGAGGAATCACAGGCCCAGCTGGTTCTTTGGTGCAGAAGTGGAGACTCAGGGGCTCCAAGGAGAAGACGCACATTTTAGACCTCAGCAGGCCTAGGCACAGAGCTGGGCACCTGAGGGACACCATGGGGCCTACTGAGTCACATTCTTCCCTATACACGGGGGACCTTCAGGAGCCAGAACCAAAGAGGCTGGAGAGGCTAGAGGTGCTGGAGGGGGGGATCAAGAAGCCCCCGCCTCAGTTCCTCTGGAGCCACCAGCCTACCGGCTATAGCTGTGTCCTCCTTAAAGGCTCTGGCAGCAGAGTTCCTTCCTAAGAGGGAACACAGCACTCGAGGCCCCTCACAGCTGCAGTGATCCCCAACTCCGCATCCCCACCAGGCTGACAGCTCCCACCCTGGGCAAGACTCAGTCCTGAAACCCGCGGTGCTTAGAGGTTGGCTCAACTGAGAGGGCGGGCACCAGCGTGCACCCCAGCTTCCCTGCTGCTCTGCCTGGGGTCAGAGAACAGAGGACTTGGGAGAAAATCTGGGTGCTCACACACAGCTGCCCCTCGTGGCTCTGCCTGTGGGGAGGTTCTGGGTCGAGGGCCGGCCACGCCCACACCTACCCCATCCCCACCCCCACCCCAGGCCTGGCCCCTGCCTGCTGACCTTCTCTGAGGACTCTGCAAGGGTGTCTGTCTAGAGGTGAAGACATCCATCTTTCTTCGAATATCTGGCGCTTACTGGAGACCAACCCCCTGCTTTTGTAAAGTGTGTATAATTTGAGGGCAATTTGACGCATATGTTTCTGATTCCCTTGCACTCAAATCATCAAAATATTGATTTTTAAGAGCCATTTGATGTCTAAGGAACCTTTTTAATAAGCTTTTAAAGCTCTTTAAACCCAGAGCCTGGAGCCAGGGCCAGCGCCAGGGCCTTGCGATCCGCTGGCCAGAGCCCCCACCCCTCCTTCACCGTGGCCAGTGAGCGTGCGGGTGTGAACCCCGGGTCTGCTCTTCTCTAATTGTGAAAAAGCTTCTTCTTTGGTCTGTGCCCCTATTCTCTTAGCTACCCCTTGGGGAAGATAGTGGCACCTACCGTATACATTTATAATGTTGATTAAATGAGACGCACTTCAGGGACTGCTTGGAGCGGGGCCGAGGCCCGGCTCGCATCTCCTCCGCAGAGCCTCCTCCTCCGCAGCGCCTCCTCCTCCGCGGCGCGCCCGTCCACCGCTGACCTTCCCTCTCGCGCTTGTTTTCCTGCTAAGATGCTGGCTCCAAGAGGGCAGAGCCTAGCTTTATCTATTTCCCAAGGCCTACTATAGGGTCTCAGCCACTGAACAGTCTGGGTTGAACTGAACAGGATGGAAGGGAGTGGGTCGCACTGCGTTGCCTGGGGATGTCTCTGGGTCCCTGATTTCCGAAAATTCTATTCCCTCACAAAGCATAGAGATTTGCCCTCTAAGGATGTTATGGTTCATTTCTAGGTGTCCCCCCAAAGCCTCCCGCAGTTCACAGGGCAGCTTCTGGAGTTTTGATTGATTATTGTGGGCGTGGGTGCTGCATCTGCCCTGGGGCAGGTAATTTGCTCTACAATCAAAGGAGGGGAGAGAGGCTGGCTAGCTGCGGAGGGGCTGCCACTCCCTTTGTTCTCTGCCACTGTCGGGAAAGGCTGCTCTCTGCCACGTTCTGTTCTGCCCGGGAGCCAGCTGAGTATGGACTGAAACCTCCACGAACTGTGAGCTAAATAAACCTTTCCTTCCTTCATTTTGAGTGTTGGGTATTTTTCCCAGCAACGTAAGAGTAACTGAGACAGAGGATGATCAGAAAAATGTGCTGTGGGGCAAGGGAGATAGCTCAGCAGCTAAGGCACCTGCCTGGTAATTGCAAGGCCCTGAGTTTGATCCCTGGTACCACAAAAAAAAAAAAAAAAAAGAATGTGCTGGGCTCAGAGGGCAAGCCCTCAAGATGGGCTCTGAACCTGAGAGCTGACAGCATTGCCAGAGGCACCCTGGTGGCCAGGCAGGGTGGGGCACTTGTCCTGGTGGGAAGGTCCCACTGTGACCAGCCATGCACGTGGCCAGTCCTCACTCCACTGCTTGTCTTGGATCTGTTCTTTCCTTGTGTTTTCTTTTTTAGTCTTTTTGAGACAGAGTCTCCCTGTGCAGTTCTGGCTGACCTTGAGCTTGCTTTGGAACCCAGGCTGGTCTCCAACGATCCTCCTGCCTCAACCTCCCAGGTGCTGGGATTACAGGAGTGCACCACCACACCCAGCTCATCTTTCCTTATGCTTTCAACCGGGAGAGACTGCCTGTCCTTCCTTCACTCTGTGTAGACCCCAGCGTTGGAGGCAGTGATGATCCTCCTTCACTTGTCCTGAGAGTCTTGGACAGCCACGGTTCTGCAGGTGACAGCATCCTGCCTGCCACTGCCACTGCTCTGGACACACAACCAGCCCAGAGCAGGCTGAACGTCAGCATTGTTACTCATGGCCTTTGGCCCTTCCAGAAACTCCCAATGGCCTGGACCCCCAGAGGAAGGCAGGGCCCAGCTGTATAGCGGGTCTTTATCCCAGGAAACCCAGCAGAATGGGGCCCTCACTTTCTCATGCAGCCCCCACTACCTCAGTCTCACACCAGTGAACCCAGCTCTGCCCCCAAAGTCCCATTTCAACTCCAATCAGGCAAATTTCCACCTCCAAACACCAGCATTTAGCCAGCCCAGGCCCAGGGCTCATGAAGGATAGGCACCAAAATGAATTGTCACTAAGAGTTAGGGTAAGGAAGCCCTCTGATAATCTCCGAGGGATCCCACCCAACACACATCCATCCCCCTGCCAGTGACACTTTCTGTCCTTAAAGCTTGTTGCAGAAGGGGCTGTGTGTAGCTCTCTACTATAACCTCACTGCTCTGGTGTGCATGAGTGTGTTCACATGTGTGCACTTACACATGTGTATGTGTGTATATTATGTTGTTAGAACGTATTTAGAATTCAAGTTCCTGGAGTGCAAAAGTTTGTAGAGTGAGTGTCCCTGGCATCTCCCACAGACCCCACACAGGACCAGATATGAAGCTGCTACTCAATAGATGCATGAATGAATGCATGAATACAAACCTTAACCTCCCCGGCCCCACCAGGCTGTGCTTCAGGAAGGCAGACCTGCCCCCAGGCCTTACACTGGACATCAGGCCCTGTGGCTTGCAATGCCCTCGGCTCCCTGTGATGCTGTGCCCTCTCTGCTCCTCAGTGAGTGTCTCCGGACGGTGGAGGAGTAGAATTAGGTGATGCTAATGTCATTTCTGGGTCTGGGCCGCGCAGGCTCCCTCCTCAAACAAAGCCCGCTCCCCACACCAGCCTGGCACCAGCCCCGCAGATGCAGACAGAGCTCCTGAGATGTACAAAGGCACCAGTGTAGCAGGGGTAGGGTGAGGGGTGCCTTCTGCTCCCTGCTTCGTGAGGCTCTGAGTTGTTTTGTCAAAATTCTTCAGGAAAGAGAAGAAGAATGGTGGCTTTGCTAAAGCCCAGGGGGCCGGACTCTCTGGGGACCAGGATTAAGGTTGTCTCTGTAGGCCTCCCCACAGCTGGCTGCTGTCTGGGAACAGGCTGCAGATTTTCTGGGGCTGAGCCTCCCTCCTGTTGCCTTTACCTCTGCATACCCTCGTGCCATTGTTTGCATTCCCTTTGGAGAGCCTTGGCCAAGCAGAATAGATCCCCAAAGAACAAAGCATTTGAATTTATACTAGTGCATGCGCCTTTGCTGGCCAATTCTAAGTGAATTTCCTCTTTCTTCAACAATTCCAGTGTGGGAAAGAAAAGAGACCCTTCAGCCTTCCAGTCGTGGCAGACCTTTTTTAACCCAGACCAAAGAGACCATTACTGCTGGGCAAACAGGCCAGCCTCAAAGGGCCCAGCTCTCCTTCCTCCCTGGAGGAAGCCCTGGAGCTTTGCAAGCTCTCCTGCCTCGGATGGTGATGGGTTTACAGATTGGCCTCCAGAGGATTATCTGGATTTAGAAGAGTCAGTTAAGGGTCAGCAAGTCTGAGAGGACTGAGCCTAATTCTACACTGATGGGTGGGCAGAGCGATCTCTGGCTTCTTGTGACCCCTTCTCTCTTGGAACTGCTTATCTGCTCACGGAAAGAGGTCTGACACCTTTCAGTAGGGCTTGGCTCTGTGCCCCAGAATCCAAACTGCCTTGCCACTTTTTGAACACCGAAGTAATAGAGTGCTATACAGAACAATGATGATTCTGAGCAACTTACACAGTATTTGTAATCAAAGGTTTTTTGTTTTTTGTTTTCAGAACCGCGGATTGAGCTCAGGCCCTTGCACCTGCCAGGGAAGCGCTTATTCCACTGAGCCATCTCCCTGGCCCCAACTATAATCAGTTTTAAAAATCCTGACATTGAAAAAAAAAAAGGAGGAGGAATACTGACTGTTTCAGTTCTTAGATGGAACAATGTTTTGTTTTAAATAAATCGTTGGAATTCATACCAAGGAGAAATTTGGGACTGTTCTGGAATTGATTAGGAGAGGTTGATAATAAGACAGGCGTATTGTATGAATTCCTTGGGGTGTTTGGCTGCTTCTAGGGCACATGTAGGGCAGAATCTAGGATCCTACATGCTCTGCCCAGATTCTCGGGTAGGTCTGACACCAAGTCCTATGGGTAGTCCTCACGAACTCCCAGAAGAATTTACTGTATTCTCACTAAGACCAAGGGCAGGACTTGGGGCCAGGGAAATTGAAATAATGTAGTTCTGCAAGTTTTACTAGCTCATCTTGGGAACTCTGGCTGGTCTTTGTATGTTGCATGAGCCTGGAAGTGGTGTGGGCAGGGGAAATTTTGACTAAGCATCAGTGTCTTGCATTAGTGACTATCTCCACTAAGTAAGGACACCTGCTGCTACCACAGTAGGTTGGGGTTTTTCTAGTAAGAAACACAAAGCTGAATGACCTTTTTAATGGCCTTTGACAAAGACTCTTCTGAAAATGAACATGCAGGCAAAAACAAAGACAGGAGAACATGTTCTCGTTCAGTTACTGAGGATAGGAGGTCTCCTCCAAGCCTCACCTTCACTGTGTGGCCAGCACGATGCTGCTGGCCGGTGAGCTCTGTACTGCAGCAAGTTTTGTTAACCACAGCTCACAGGCCAAGGCCGACTTGTGGCCGCCTTTTGTAAACACAGTGGTCCCAGCCGTGCCGCTGGCCTCTGCGCCGCCCAAGGCCACTTCTTCAGCTGGCAGAGGCAGAGCTCGGCAGTTAGCAACAGCCACCCCATGGGCCCTGCACCTAAAACACTGGCTCTCTGGCCTTCACAGAAGAAGTCTGTGGGTTCCTGTCTACAGCACCTCCTGATGGAAAACTTCTATATTAAAACATGCCTCAAGGGCCAGTGTGATTGCAGACTCTTCTCCGGGAAGTGCACTGCTTTGCAAGTTACACCCAAGAAGTCAGGTCACAGGGAGAATCCTATAAAGCAGACCTCCAGGCCGGCTGAGGGGCAGACTTGGGCCGCTCAGTCCAATACAGGGCTTCCGCCTCCGCCGCCGCAGTCTTCACTCACGACCAGCTGGCTCCCCTGTGGTCCTTGGCAGAATGGGCATTGAACCCTTCTGTCTCCAAAATCAACTCTCAGGGCCACAAAGTCAAGAAGGAGGAAAAAAAATCAAACCTTCAACATTTTGGAAAGGTGATTCCTCAAGTTCACTTGTGAAGGCCAACAGCCTGGCCAGACTAATTTTGTCCATCCTTGGGCCTGGTTTTTATTTTTTTATTTTTTTATTTATTTTTTTTTTTTTGTCGTTTTTTGAGACATAGTCTCGCTATGCAGTTCAGGCTGGCTTTAAGCTCACTTTGTAGCTCAGGCTGGTCTCGAACTCACAACAATCCTCCTGCCTCAGCCTCCCGAGTGCTGGGATTACAGGCATGCGCCACCACGCCCGGCTCTGGGCCTGGTTTTTAATTTTGTGTTTTTTCTACCTCCCCCACGGACAAATGCAATTTATGACAAAATAGACAAAGGTAAGGCTAGATGAATGCCATCTAAACTGTGGAAGGTCTTGCACAGTTACAGAGAGCTACTGTAATCATTTTTTAAAAATATTTGACCTTTTTTATGTTATTGAAGAACAAATAACAATGAGACAGTTTCAAGACAAATTAACAGGACAGATTCCATAAATTAATACATTGCAAACTGTTTTCGTAATGTTTTGGTATAGTACAAGGTGCATACATGATATTATACTTATAGACATCATTATAGCAGATGCCTCTAAGTGAATTAAGAGAGTGTAGCTGTTTACTTATCTTAGTTTTTTATACCTGAATTATATCACAGATTCAATAATTAATACTTTATATCTTGTTATTTTCCTAGTGGTTGTCCATAGTACTAGAAGCCGACATAATATCTTGTCCAGCCATTATTAGTGCAAATCTTGCTTCTCATAGAATTATACAGAAGCATGGCATATTTATCCTAACTGTACTGTTTATACACATACATCATGATTCTTCCTTTGTATACCTCTTTTTTTGTCTAGACCTGTCAAAAAGATGGGCACTCCATTGTCATTAAACCAATTTAGGTGCCTGAACTTGGCAACACAATCCAACACAGTCCAGCATTCCACAATAATAGTGAGTTATCTGAAAAAGTTGTTTACTATAGCCTTTTACAGTTCAACTTTTTATTATGGGCCCACATTATATACCTCATTTTATACTTTTCGGCTGGATGGTTAAGACCTAGATAGAGCAAGACCTATATACCAAAAGATGTAACTTTTGTTTCTGATGAGGTCAGTGAATTCCCCTCAGGGTTTATCTTGTAATCTTGTACCTTACTCTGTAGATCCTTTGTCTGTGTCATCCATGTGGATAAGTCATGGCCAGTGCTTGACCAGTTTGCTCTCTGTGAGAGCCTGAAAGAAAGTTTTTTCTCCATGTGACTCTCCCCAGGCACACTATAGATCATCAATCTCTTTCCTCTGTGGCTCCATAATCTCCTTGATCAGAAAATTTGAAGCTCAACTGAATTTCATGATGTTACAGTACAGGTTCACCTATGTCCTGAGTCTTCACTGACCTTGAAAGGCTAGGGCCAAAATGTTGGCTGGCCTTGTGGCTCTTCTATTTCTCCAATTTTGATCTGTGAACTTAGGTTGTTAACCATCTAGAAGAAAAGCTGATTAGTACCCTTGCTGTAATCATTTTAAAACAGAAACTCACACTTCTGTTTTTGTTTGTTTTATTTTTTAACCATGCTGGGGATGGAACCAGGGCTTCATGATGCTATAGAAGAACTCCACCGAGAGCTACATCCCAGCCCCACAATTCATAGACCACATCTTGTTAGGAAACAAAAGTTTGTTTTTTTTTTCTTTTTAAATTTCATTCTGTGGATTCAGAAGTTCCTAGGGCAGAAAAGCAGACAGAGGGCAAGCACTGTTATTTTCTGAAGGCCAAGGCCGGGCTGTGAGTGGCAAGGTGCTAGGCATGTAAGGGAAGTCTTGCGTAAGTCACAGGACATCCTGCTGTTGTGCCTGCACAACATGGGAGCCCCCCACTTTGGCTCTCCCCCACCCACCGTTACGTGGCGGTAACGGCTGTCACTTACGGGGCTCGGCATGGTAGATGATTGATCTCCGCGTGACTCTGGGCAGACTCTGTTCACACCTGATACCATAGAAATCTCACAACATGCCTGTTCGGTTGGCATTAGTCTTTCCTTTTGACAGAGGTGGAAATTGAGATACTTCCCTAAAAGGTGGCATCTGGTAAGTACCAGGAGCAAGGCAGCTCGTCCTGAGCACTGTGGCCACCCCCACCCGGCAGCCCCCGCAGCCAGCCCTTCCCTGGGCCTGGCTTCCTAGCAGCAGAGCAGTGTTTCCAAACATTCCCACATCCGGAAGCCACACACCTTCCCAGAAGGCCTCTGCCCCTTTCTCTCCTTCAGTCGAAGGTAGGCGTTAAAGATGAAGTCAGTTCAGTGACCAATAAGTATATTAAAAAGCGTTTGGTTTCTTCAGGCAACCAGGAAATTCAAATGGAAACCAAGCCATAATGAGACAGCGTTACGCATACACCAAAATAATAGCTAAATTAAAAGCAGTAATAGCACCAAGCCTCAGCAAGAATACGGAGCACCTGGAGTACTTACGTAGGGGAAGGACTGTAAATTAATATAACTGCCTTGGAAACAGCTTATCCTTATCCAGTAAAACTAAATATAGATCTTTCCTGTTCTCCAGATGTTCCATTCCCAGTGTATATATCCAACTGACTCTCATACATGTTCAAAATGCTTATGGTAGTGCTGATGGCCCCATCTAAAAACTGGAAAAATTTCAAAATACTCATCAACATAAAATAGCTAAATGACAGTATGTTTGTAAACCAGAGTACATACAGTAATGGGAATGGATAAACTACAGCTCACACAAACACATGGCCAGGTCTTGCCAACATAATTTAAAAAAAAAAAAAATACACAGAAGAATATATATTGTACAGTTCCATATATATAAAGAACCAGGGGCCAAGGAGATGGCTTAGTAGATAAATGCTTCCCTGGCAAGAGCAAGGGCCTGAGTTCAATCCCCAGTTCCACAAAAAAAAAAAAAAAAAAAAAAAAAAAAAGACCCAAATTGCTTTTGCTCGGGGCAATGGTTACCTTTCGCAGGAGGGGTATGAGAGGCAGTGATTTTGGGGTTCTGTGGACAGACAGGCTTTCTTGCACTGAAGGCATCAGTGTATTCTTTCTATGAAAACCAATTGAGCTATGCACTATACTGACTGCATGTTATGTTTAAGATTTTAATATAAAAACCTGTAGGGCCTTCTTCTCATTCTATCCCTATCACTATTCAGCAATATCCATTTTCAAGGGGAAAGAGTCACAAACCCAGGGGGCCTGTGCCTGCAAAGCCAGAATTGTCAGCCTCTAGGACAGAGATTCCTAGATCTGAATTAGCTTACCCAGCCCCACATACACTCTGCTGCTCACCCTGTGTGAACCAGGAAAACAACGGACCGGAAGTCAGTGGGCATTAGAGCGGGACGGCCCTCAGCTCTGCTATTGGTCTACCATGAGGCCACAGGCAAGTGCCTTAGTCTCTCCAAGCCCCTATCCCTGGTCTTCGAATAAAATAATGGCTCACGCTGACTGCCTCCCCAGATCGAACTGCTTCCCACCATGGCTGAGCATCTGCTGTGGAAAGCCAAGTGGGAAAGTGCAGTGTCCTCCCAGTGGTGCTGGTGCTAGGGTATCACATGTGGCCAGAAGACGCAAGCGAACGGGAGGCCACTGGTGCTCTTGGTGGCGTCGTTCTGCCAGACCTGGAACCCCAACCTCTGAACAGCAGGAGGGTGAAAGATACCATGGGTGGCCTCTCGTAGGGGTCTTGAGGGATTTGGTTCTTTAACGTCCTCCCCACTAGGATGGAGGGAGGAGAAAGCCTGTAGCAGGGTGCAAGGCAAGGCCCAGGGGAGGACAAGGAGCTGATCTAGCTGTGCGCTGCTCAGGAATGCCTCCTTCTATCTTTTCAGCAAGTAGATTTTCAGTGTCTACAAGCCCTGTGTACCTCACGATGTGCTGGGGAATAGTGGTGGACAAGACAAGATGCCCATCTTGGCAGACCATCGAGTGCCGACCACCTCAGAGCCCCAGTGGCTCAGGGTTCATATTGCACTTCTTCCCGGAGTTCGATGTGATATCTGGATGACGTGCTTGTGCCCAGAAGAATA
>PVKA01001668.1:123575-140594 GCA_004027165.1 Ctenomys sociabilis
GGCAACCAGAAATGCTTGTTTCTTCTTTCTCTGGTGCAGCTATGAAAACAAAGGCAAGCAAGCAGACACTAATAAACAACCAATCACCCCAAATCAGACAAGAATGAAAATTAGCATAATTTTAAAAACTAAATAATGAAGAAATTTATTCTGAAAAGCAACAGGAAGTCCAGAGACAGGACCAACCCAAGGATGGTATAGTTGGCCGGTGTCCTGCATCTTCTGACACTCTGCAGTCCTCCTGAGATGGCTTCATGCTCACGCTGGCCTCCTTCAGGACGAGGATGGCTACCAAAGTACCAGCATAAGAGCAGCCCAAGCCGGGCGTGGTGGCGCATGCTTGTAATCCCAGCACTTGGGAGGCTGAGGCAGGAGGATTGTTGTGAGTTCGAGACCACCCTGAGCTACAAAGTGAGCTTAAAGCCAGCCTGAACTGCATAGCGAGACCCTGTCTCAAAAAAAAAAAAAAAAAAAAAAAGAGCAGCCCAGCAAGAAGAAGAAAGCCTGGCTTCCCCATGTTTCATTCCTATTTGGAATAGGAAGCCTTTCCCACAAGCCTGAGTGGGCTGAATGTGTATTAGAGTGAGTCAGGACGAAGACACAGAGGGAAGCTCCTTTCTCTGGAACATGGTGTATGTCCTGTGCTAGTAAGTAGGAAGCAGCAGTGCCTGTGGATGCAGGTAAGGAGGGGAAAGTGTCTGGAGCCCACCCACCACTCCTTAGAGCCTCAGTTGTAGAAGTTTGATCTCTCAGGCAGCTTTTGATGAGATCAGACACATTCAGGGTGGTATGGCCTTAGACTCTCAGGCAGCTTCTTATCCAGTTCCCCCACAGGTCTGCTCCTAAGAGGAGTGGCTCTGGTTGAAGTAAGCCTGTATGGAAGGGAAAACTGGCCATGTCTGTGGCGGTCCCCCTGCAGAGGGGGCAGTGTGGCTCTTTCTGCACTCCATATTATAGTAGCAACACAGATTGAATGTCTCCTACTTGTAGGGCTCTTGGACATATAATTTCATTCTTGCATGAAGAAGATCAAGAAATCAGGCAAGGTCCAGTGCTGTCTTAGAATTGGGAAGACCCACGCACAGAACAATGAGGCTCCAGAGAGCCAGGCCTGAGAAACCCCGGCCTGGACCAAGGACAAGTAACACATGGGAAACTGTTAGTGTCTTCCTCAGAGGGAAAAACAATGGGTGTGAGCATGAGGCCCCAGTCTAATTGGGGCTTCCTGAGGAACTGTTCACCAGCCTGGCAGCTCAGCACTCTGGGTTTCTCTGGGCCTCACACCCTCATCTATACACTAAGCAGTCTCAGAATATACCCTTTCTGGGAGGCTTTGGGAGCCCCCAAAGGCCCTCTGGGTGGCTTCACCTTGGCTGAGGCTACAGACAGCTCTGGCGGGACTACACTGTTCCATCACCTCCAGACTGTACCTGAAGAAGGACCTACCCAAACGGCTGCACCCCCCGCTGGGCCTTGGCCTCTTCCCGGGGCTGCTGGGGCTAAGGCCCAGGCCAGGCGCCATCCAGCTCCCTCCCTCCTTTCCTCCCTCGAGGCAGGCTGCTAATGGCTCTCCCTACAAGCTGCTTCATTAAAGATTTCTTCTGTGGAGTTGCAATCAAAGTAAACAGACCAGCCTGAAAGCCAGGGAACTGAAAACCAATTAAGAGGGACTAGGGATGCCAGGGGTGGGGGCAGGAGGAGAAAAGAGGCTGGGGCTTTCCAAAGACTCTGTTCTCATGGCAGCCAGCTTCCAAAATAGTCTGAGAATGAAAAATAATGAAAACTACCACAGAGAGGAAAGAGGTCCTGGCAGGAGAGCGGTGACCTTGGAATGGGCCAAACTGTCCAGCTGATGGCTCCCAGAAGGCACCTCGTGACCTAGTGGCCTGACTCCCCCAGTTAGTTCCCTTTCCCTTCCAAAGTTGTCAGTGGTACACCCGCCTATGGGACCCTCTGTCTCAGCTTGGAGGTAAAGGGGCCACCTGTAACTCTGGCCACAGGTGGGCAGGAGAGATCAGGGAAACAAGAAAAGTGAGAGCAGGCAAGATAGCTTGGCAGACTAAGCCTGTCCCTGAGCCGAGTCCAGGTGCGTGGTTGTACACACCTGTAATCCCAGCACTGGGGAGGCTACAAACAGGAGGATCACTACAAGTCCAAGCTGTATAGTGTACCAAATTAAAAAAAAAAAGAAAAGCGACAGCAGGCCACAGAAGGGTGGAGGGACCTATCAGAAAGCAAACATTCTGGACACCAGGAACCGTAAGTGGGTCCTGAGGACAGTCCCTCTCCGGTTGCCCGGATGAAATGACTTTTGAGCTAAAAGTAGAAGACTGGGTGGGGACTGGCCAGGGCTGACCCAGGGGTGGCCTGCTCCAGGAGTCACAAAGAACTCGGGAGTGATCACCCAAGCTCAGTGTAAGTTGGCTACACTGTGCCACACCTAGGGACTTGTATGCCCTGAGTCTTGAGAGACAAGCGCCCCAGCACCTGCCATCTGTTCCCTCTGCTTGGAATCAGGCCTTCAGGGCGCCCCAGTGGGGAGGCCAGTGTGGCACTCCCAGCAGGCACCTCTGGTCTGTCTCCGGGTTGCCCTACTGCCCACCAGGAGGCACCGCTGGTTAACGGTCTCCAGACCCCCTTGTGGTCTGGTTTCTGTTTCGCTGGGGAGGCAACAGGAAAGCTGAGATTTTATTAAGTTGCCTTGCAGATGCCAAAATGGAACAGCAGCCAGAATGAGGTTAACCCTTTCCTGCCCCCTCCTCTACCCATCTTCCCAGGCCACGGAAATCAGAGCATTGAACCCGGGTCCCCCAGAACTTGGGAACAGCCACACAGTCCGGGGCTGAGTGCGGCTCCCCAGAAGCCTTGGGCCGGGGCGTGTCCTGTATACATTGCCAGCAAGGCGTGCCCAGGCCAGTGGTCCCTGCCAAGTGGCCACACTCCTAGGAGGGAAGCTGGAGAGGCAAACCAGAGCCTGCGCCTCCAGGTGGGAGTGAGGCGATGTGAGACCTGCAGCATCTGGAGCCCTGAGGTGACTCCAGGGCTGTTTTTTCCAAGAAAATCCAGCCTAGCTGAGCAGGAGCCCACTGGGAGTGGGGTGGTCTGGAACAGCTGGGAACACAGCCATCACCCCTGAATGAGCAGCCTCTGAGGGCTCTGAGCAGAGCAAAGAGGACAGAGCGCAAGTAGAGACCACTGGCTGGAGAGCCCAGAAGCAAGCAGGGCATGCTGGCCGTCCTCCTCGAGGAACAGAATGGGCTCAGATCTTGTACTCAGATTCTGCTGGGGGTTGGGCCCAGCTCCACTATCTGGGAGCTGCGTAACATGTGGGACATTGGTCCCCTCAGCACTGATCCCACAGGGCCCATGGGGACACCCAGAGCCATCAGGGCACCTAGCAGGGGCTCACTAGCATTCTGTCCTCCTCCAGCCTCAGCCTCTGCTGTCAAATGAGCCGACGCCACCCTGGCTACTGTGCGGCAAGGGGCTCCGGATGCACAAAAGGAGACCGCTGGGAAGACGCTGGAAGCTGTCTCCTCTCCAGCCCCCGGCCTTCCACTCCCCTCTTCCTGCCCAGCCCCCCAGTGTCCAAGGTGGCAGCCTCACCTGCCTGAGCAATCCGGAGCTGTGCGACATAAGTGCATTTGCTTCTTGTTTTCCTGGGCACCAGAGGTGAAAGGACGCTTGTTAGGCACCTAACCACAGCAGAATAAGAACTTAGGGTGGTTAGGCCCCCTAGGCCTTCCCCTTGCACAGTGCGGGTTTCTCCCCTGCTGCGTGGGATTTGTGAGCACCAGGCCTCGGATGCCCACAGCTGTCTTACCCCACCCTGCGTGACCAGCACAGTGGCTCCCAGCACCCGACCAGCGCCAGTGAGAGGAACCCCTGAGGCTCCAAAGAGGTGAAAATGTGAGGGCTGTTCTGGGGTGTTCTCTCCTGGGGTGCTAAGCGCTGGTCCCCCCCACCCACATCATCACGGCTTTCTGGATGCTGCATTTGGAAGATGCGTGGGCAACCATGGCAGCCCCGGGGCACCACGGTGAGGTGGAGGCCGGCTCCTTGCATCATTTGACTCTGCTTCTCTTTACACAAAAATGTTCTTTTTCTGCCCTGCTGCTTGCTTTGCCTGTGCTTGGTGTCTGTCCCTGTACAGCTACGGCCAGCCCATGGCCTGCTATAGCCTCGTGTAACACCTCTTAGCCCTCTTCCTAGGGTCATGACAATTCTGCATCAGTTCCTGCTGCTGTCTCGTGGCATTCCTGTTTCCCTGCTCAAAATTCATTTTCCCTGATCCCCAGAACCATAAAAAAAAAAGGGCCTTGGAGATAGCTCAGTAGAATAAGCACTTGCCTGGCAAACACAGGGTCCTGAGTTCAATCCCCAGTACTGCAAAAAGAGAGAGAGAGAGAAAGAGAACTCATTTTCCCACAAGTCAGTCTCTTTGAGGAAGTTTTTATAAATTTTCAAAGCTCCATCCTAAGCTGCTCTTGGCTTTTCTCTGTGGTCTTTCTCTGCAGTTCTGTGACCAGATCTTGAGCTTCCAACATGGGCAGAATAGCACTGGACCCTTAAAGAGTCTGCCTGTGTGACTGGTTGATTGAAGAGCCCCAACTTAGTAAGGAATGAACATGAGAACGCTCCATTTCTTCCATCTTCTCTGAGCTGCACTAAAAGCTATAGAGAGCCCTTTCTGATCCTCGTCTCAGTCTGAGAGGTTTATATTTATAATCCCATGGATAATTTATGAGAATCTCATCTAGGTAATTTTGATCTATCACACTCAGTGGTGAGAATGAAGAAACTGAGTAGCTACGAGGTGCCGAGGGGTCCTGAGTCCCGCCGTGACAATGGCTACTGGAGCAAAGGCCTCGACTCAAGGCCCAGCCCGGGTTTTATTAATTCTGGAAGAAAGGAGAGGCTTTAGGATGAGTGACTGGGCAAGAAGCAGGTGAGGGCTGTGTGGAGGGCACCGTAGTCCGGAAGCCTTCGTTTCTATTCCTTTTATGGATATAAGTTACACTTCTGTAGAATTGCTGCATCATGACTTCCTGCCTCGTGTTCCTTTGGTTCGACTTCCTGTCACGTGCTCCCTCAGTTGATCACCTGAGTATCGTTAGCCTATAGCATTACCCTAATATACCTACGTCATTAGTGACGTTGACTTCCCTTCCCTCTGCTATATAAGCTGTATCGCTTCCTTGAATAAACGAGACTTGATCAGAATCCTGTCTTGTCTCCATTTCTCGTGCACCTGTTCTTTGTCTTGGTCAGTCCCCTCTCCTCCCCTAGGTGACCTGTGTTGACTGACCCGCTGGACAGGACAGGGCTGTGAGCTGAGCTAGGCAGGAGGCCCACACTCACCTATGCGGTATGCAGAGAGAAGGGTCTGCAGAGAGAGTGGTCTGCATTATAGAAGTGGGGCGGTATCCAGTGTTTTGAGGTCAGTGTCTTGGCTCTGCTGCGTAGCCTTTCAGGCCCCAGGAAGTCAGAGTCTCTATCTCAGAGTCAGTTGAAGGGGTAAGGAAAGCCCTGGCCAGCTCTGCACATAAAATACATGGAAGTAGGGTCAGACTCAGCCACAATGGAGACGACTGCTTCTCCTTCTAAGAGAGGTAGGTACCCAGGTGGCCCTCCACAAAGAACACCTATGCATAAAGGTTTGGCTGTACCTTGGTTCAGAAAGAGAACGTTCTGATCTCTGAGTTTTAGAGCAGTTCATTCTGGTCTGGAACACTCTTTTTTGCATCCGTTTGTTTCTTCTCCCTTCCCAAGAGAGGATGGAGCTGTGGCCGAGACCTGGGATGGGAAAGGATCTGCTGCAGTGCGCACACACTTCCCACACAGCTCCGTATCTGGTGGCTGAGAGGGACAGAGGTGCCAACGCAGCAACTAACTCCCCAGCCCGAGTCCTCCCTGGGTGTGCTGCTCCTGCTACTTACTTGATTCGGGCTGGGAAGCTTCGTGTCCTGGCGCTCTTTGCTGTATGTATGCCTGGGCAAAGGGCATAGCAGTCAGGACTCAAGTGGAGGCACTCAGGATGGGTTGCAGGGTGAATGCCTGCCCCATGCCTCAAATTCCAGGTTGAAAGCCTAATCCTCTTTTTTTTTTTTAGGGAAGGGTCTACAGGGTGTACAGGATCTCACCACTAGATTGGACTCGTAGTGATCAGCCTGTTACAGCCTCCTGAGAGCTGAGATTACAGGCACGCGCCACTACGCCCAGTCTCGATTGCCATCTCAGCACACCCCGGGTTGGGGCCAGCGTGGCAGGCTCAGGGATCCAATCCCAAGCCCCTGCACCTGCTTGCAGGCACTTTAATCCACTGAGCTATTTGGCTGGCCCCAAAAGTCTAATCCTTAATGTGCTAATTTGGAGTTGGGACTTTGGGGGTGGTTA
This sequence comes from Ctenomys sociabilis, assembly GCA_004027165.1. Classification (NCBI taxonomy): domain Eukaryota; kingdom Metazoa; phylum Chordata; class Mammalia; order Rodentia; family Ctenomyidae; genus Ctenomys; species Ctenomys sociabilis. The sequence goes on from PVKA01001668.1 coordinate 129,972, forward strand.
GCCTATGAGGATGGATCCCTCATGAATAGGCCAATGCCCTCATAAAAGGAAACCCAGAAGGCTCCCTTGCTCCTTCTGTGTGCCAGGAGGCCAAAACCAGCAGCCCGCTGTGTACTAGGAAGCAGACCCTCACCAGAGCCAAAATCTGCTGGAGACTTCACCTCGGCTCTCGTCTCTGGAGCTGTGGAACAGAAATTTGCGCTGTTGATAAGCTGCCTGGGCTGTAGGGTTTCGTTACAGTGGTCTGGTGCAGCTAAGACAGAGCAAACCTCCACCTTGCCTGCCTCCCTAAGGTGCCTGTCTCCTGCCCAGGGCACCTGAGGCAGACTGGAAGCTTCATCCTCCCAGTTTTATGCATCTTTGAACTATAAATAGCCATTTGCAATCACCTTAAAAAATAAAAAGTTAAATATTTAAATGGAGGCAAGTGATTCTTGGTCCAGGAAGCATGGATAATAGGACCCTTAGGAATGTGACTCTTGGCACCTCCTGTCCACTGTGGGGAGGAAGACCCCTCTCCACGAGACCTTCACACTCCCACGAAGAGACCGTGCCCAGAGACCCAGACAATTACAGGCGGTTTCACCTATGCCCACGTCCCTGCCCACAGGGGATGGTGCAGGGCAGAGGGCTGCCACCCAAGTGTGCAGGGCTGGTGTGTCAGCCCGAGGAGAACTGCACCGTACCCTGCGGATCTGTGACACCGGTCGGTAATGGATTATTTCTGTCTGGACAGAACATGCCTTCAGGAAGGGCTGCAGATAACTGTGATCCTGTAAAACTGTCGGACAGGCCAATCTGGACAACCCAGGGGCAGGTCAGAGTGAATTACTGTGCTTCACAGACTTTTGAAGAAAGGCAGCTTTGTCACTGTCAAATGGTCGCAGTAAAGGGCACCAGAAGTCCTTGGGGAAAATGCCTCAAGGGTGAGCTAAGGATGAGATGTGATCAACAGAGCAGTTGCTCATCCTCACCGGGCTTCCTGTCGTTGCTCAGTAGGCATTTGAGTATCTCTCTAATCAGCATCTTCTCACTAACATTTTCTACAAAGCAAGGGTTGGCTGAGCAAAGGTGCACCTCCCCCACCCTTGTCCCAATTACTGTAAACCTCCATGACTGTCTTCCCACGATGTTCGCCTCAGCCAGGAATGGTGCCCATTGTAACTCCAGTGCTCTGGGAGGCTGAGGCAGGAGGATTGAGAATTTGAGCCCAGCCTGGGCAACTTAGAGACTTAGCAAGACCCTGTCTCAAAATAAACAATTATTTTAAAAAGATTGGGGAGCCGGGCATGGTGGCACATGCCTGTAATCCCAGCACTCGGGAGGCAGAGGCAGGAGGATTGTTGTGAGTTCAAGACCAGCTTGAGCTACAAAGTGAGCTTAAGGCCAGCCTGAACTGCATAGTGAGACCCTGTCTCAAAAAAAAAAAAAAAAAAAAAAAAAAAAAAAAAAAAAAAAAAAAAAAAAAAAAAAAAAAAAAAAAAAAAAAAAAAAAAAAAAAGATTGGGGTCATTGCTTAGTGTACAGGCCCTGTGTTCAGCCCTCAGTACCCAAAAGTTAAAAAAAAAAAAAAAAGGTGTTTGCTTAAGTTGACAGCTTACGTAGAAGCTTGTACTTCCCAGCAGGAAGCCAGCCAAGATTTCTACATGGAGAAAACCTTGATTCCACCCATAATTTATCTCAAAATACTCATTTCTAGACTTAGAGGCTCAAAAGTACTTGATACTTAGCCAAGTTGAAGTACTCCAGGCAAAGATGGAAAACTGAAGTGTCTCCCGCGGAACCACCTCCGAGACGGGCACTGAAGGGGTCGTGAACGCAGTCCAGTGGCTTTGTATTCCATGAGCCTTTCACACCTGATTCTACAGGGATACTGTATGGACACCCCATGCTATGTGTCCAGGAAAATTGAATCTCACAGATTTTTGAATCTCATGAGGGGTCAGGCAGACTAACAGTGGCAAAGGCAACTGAAGGTTGCACAACAGGATAGAAATAAACAGCATTCCACGGCTGTGAAGAGGGTGACTGCTAGCCAGGGAGCCCGGAGAGCCTGGAGGAAGGAGCTCACCTCTGGGTAAGATACACATTTCACCACCCAGCAATTATCCTACCACACGCGCACGGTAGAAAACCCTCTCCCACGAGCTCAGAGAAGCACATGTGAAGACTCTCAGGGCAGCTCTCTGTGGAATAGCGATAGTTAGCCATGACCTGAATGTCTATGAATAACTAAAAGATAAATAAGTGAAATTCATCATGCAATTAAATACTACTGCTGAGTGTGGCTTGTCCCCGGGGGTTGACATGTTGAAAGGTCAGTCTCCAACGTGCAGAAGAGATTTGGTAGTTCTCATGGGGCCCTGAGTTGGTTCTTATAAGATGGTTGTAAAACAGGTAAATCTGGCCCCTTCTGTAGCTTGGGCTTCTTACCTAGCAATCAGTCAAGCAGTGTGATTTCTTGTTCTCTCTCTCTCCCTCTCTCTGTCTCTCTCTCTCCTCTCTCTGATGCCACCTGCCATGAGGGGCCTTTACCAGAGCCAAGCTGATGGTGGCACCAATGCCCTTGAACCTCAGAACTGTGAGCTACATAAACCTCTCACTCAGCTTCAGGCATTTTATTAGAGTAAAAACAGATTAATTTATAAACTGCATAACTGAAGTGACTATACTAGAGTTACTAGGGTTTTCATGGGTTCACATAGAAAAATCGAGAGAACCATTTGATCCTGATATTCCTTGGGATGCATAGAGCCACAGTAATCTAGATTCTTATTTGCTAATGAGAGATACAGCTTTTTTTTTGTGTGCGGAACTGGGGATTGAACTCAGGCCCTTGCACTTGCCAGGGAAGTGCTTATTCCACTGAGCCATCTCCCTGGCTCCTGAGAGAACCATTTTGATCAAAAAAAAAATTTTTTTTCGAAGGATTTTTGCAAGGATACCATTGACATAAATTTTAAAATTCACAAAATGACCTATTGTTGATGTAGAAAATAAATCAGAACATGGGCAAGAATGATATTGTGAATCTCAGAATTATCTCTGGGGGAAAAAGGGAAGGTAGGAGGAGAGGGAGTTGGAAAGGAGGGTCTTGTGGTACCTTTATTATTTTACTGCCTTTTAAAATTTTTAAATTAGAGGGGCCGGGGAGATGGCTCAGTAGAATAAGTGTTTCCCTGGCAAGCACAAGGCCTGAGTTCAATCCCAAGTTACACACACACACAAAAAAAAAAAAAAAAAAAAAAAAAAAAAAAAAAAAAAACCTTAACTTAGGGCTGGCAAGATAGCTCAGTGGACTAAGCACCTGCTTACACAAGGGCAGGATCAGGTTTGAGCCCCAGAACCACATGACATGCTGACCCCCCACCCCCAGGTGCGCTGAGCCAGCCACCAAGACCAAGTGTAGTGGTGTATGCCTGTAATCTTGGTGCTGGCGAGGCTGAAACGGGAGGATCGCTACCAGTCCAAACTACCTAGTGAGATCCTGTGCCAAATACATTTTAAAAAATAAAATAAAAAATTTAAATTAAATATGATGAAGTGTGACTTTTTAAAACTAGAGGATAAATATACAAACATGTCATATTATTCCTTATTTTTCTGTACACTTGAAATGAACACATGAAGAAAATAAGGCCTTTCATTCCTCTAGAATGAATGGATAAAATATTGCCAGATAATACACTGGTCTTTATCCAGACTTGGGGGAATCTACGCCTAGGGCATTTGAGGCAAACAGTAAGCAGCAGTTTAACCATAGTGCCACCTGGTAGGGCAAAGCGGGAGGGCCAAATGAAAGGAAAAACCGAAAGGCATGGCGTGAGGGGTGGGTGCACAGGGGGCTCTGAGGAGCTCTGCGAAGCTGGGCACGGTGACTCATGCCTGCAGTTCCAGTGCTCTTGGAGGCCAGGAGCAAGACGGAAAGCTGAAGCCTAGCCTGGAGGACAGCCTAGCAATTTAGTGAGGGCCTGTCTCAAATTTGTTGTTGCTTTTTATTTAAATGGGGAGAAGAAGGACAGAGAGAAGGAGGGAGGAGGGAAAGGAAGGAAGAGGGAGGAGAGGGAAGGGAAGGGATGTCTAACACCCTGCGGGACTCTAAACAGCCGCAGCGCTGTGCAGGCTTGGTACACAGGTATGCATATCCCACAGGACACTCATCTCTTACCACGATCTGGCCTTGAGGGCTAGGAAAAGTTAAGGTAGAGCTGTGGTCTGCATAAGCACCGCAAGTGAGCTGCAGCATATGCACACGGCCCCTTGGCAAGGAATAGGAGATTTGCAGTTCCAGGTATTTAAGAAATTCTCTGACTGATCATTAAGCCAAAAACAGACTTGTATGGTCTTTTTTTTTCTCCCTGTAGAAAAGTCTCCTTGCCTTTCTACAGGGGATATGAACTTTCTATTATAATTGGCTCAGCAAAATCACCAAACAACAATAGCAAAGCAGTGACAACAAGCTACCATGGAGAGAAACTTTGATTTCCAGAGCCATCTCATTACATTAGCTAAAAGCAGGACTTCATAGCAAAGTATTGGGAGACAGAGAAAATCTTGAAGACAACTCATCACCTATAAGAACGATCAACCTAGAATTCTATATTCTGTAAGGCCATCCTTTAAAACTGAAGGAGGAATGTAAGACATTCCCAGATAACAGAAGTCAGAGTAGACATAAATGAACCAATATAGGTGAAGATTCTCACTATTTGCAAGAAAAGACATGAAAATAACACAACAAGGATGAAGTGAAGGAGTGAAATTAGGTAGAAAGAAATAATAACTGGTGGAGACTAGGCCTAGTGATAACACATTAAATAGACTTCAAGATACAAAGCATCGTCAGTGATAAAGATACGTTAAAAATTCACCAGAAAAATATCAATCATTGTATAACTCATATTTTCCCCTTGGAATATTTACCAAAGCTGACTGACCGTGTGCAAGGTACAAATTAGACATTTTTAAACAGTTAAGTAGAAAGAAAGAAATGAATAGAGAGGGGGATAGAGGCAGTAAGTGGGTGGAGCAAGCATTGATAAAGCCAGGGGCAGTTTCTACAGTAGAGCGAGAGGACAGAGCCACTGCTGGCTGAGATCACCAGTACACGGGACAGCCTGTGGGGCTAACTGCTCACCGGGACCGTCCCCCTGCTCACAATTGTTCTGTGGGGAAGAAACAGTGCTCTCTTGTGTCCAAGCCACTGTCACTTTGGGTGTCTGTGTGTCCCAGCAATGCTAACCGACACAGAAGGCCAAGCCAGGCCAGATTGGGTCCAGGCATATACGGGATGTGGGTAGTGAGGGGTCGTGGCCAGATTCTGCACCATGGATGGCCAGGTGAAGGGCCGACACTCGCAGAGCAGAGCCCTGTACCTGGCTGAGGCAGCACCTGGAACAGTGACCAGCCAAACCGGTGGCGACCCGTCAGAGGCAGACTGCCATGCCCACTTTCAACAGTCTCCTGGTTTGCCCAATAGACTTGGCCCAGAGCTACGTCTTGGGGATTAGAACCACTGGGCAGGTCTGGCTTCTCTGAGACAGGGGCTGTCATCTCCGTCTTTTACTTGAAAGTTCCAGAAAACTCAACTCAAGGTAGCTTAAACAATAAAGCCAGTGTGCTTGTTTTTTTAGCTCAACTCAGACCTAGATTTTTTTTTTTTTTCCTTTCGGTGGAACTGGAGATTGAACTCAGGCCCTTGCACTTGCCAGGGAAGTGCTTATTCCACTGAGCCATCTCCCTGGCCCCTGCTAAGCTCATTCCAATGGCCTACACTATGGCTCCAAAGAATGGTGAGGAAAATGCCCTCCGTACCATAAGGTTCCCATTCTCATACCACCCCATGTGAGTGGAGAGACCACGCCTTTCCCAGCCCTTCCCCTACAAGTCTTGTGCGTACTGCTGCCTTTGTGTCCGGCACCTTTGTCTGAACCACTCAGCACACTTGACTCTAGCTGCTCAGAACTCACCCTGGGACTAAACTGAGTGACTTCAGCAGATCACTGAGCTCACTGGCCTTGGGTATTGGAAAGGATGTTAATAACACATAACCTAACATCTACAGAAAGTATGAGTACAAGCGCTCGGCACGCGTGGTCCCTGACACACTCTGCACTTGATTAAAAGTAGCCATTAGTGGCCAATAACATGGACATTAGAACTGGAGTGATAGGGTTGGGCTGGGAACCCCAGGTGGCCACAAGTGTCAGTCTGGGTCAACTCCTTGAAGCAAAGCCGGGCATGGTGGCGCATGCCTGTAATCCCAGCACTTGGGAGGCTGAGGCAGGAGGATTGTTGTGAGTTCGAGACCAGCCTGAGCTACAAAGTGAGCTTAAGGCCAGCCTGAACTGCATAGTGAGACCCTGTCTCAAAAAGACAAAAAAAAAAAAAAAAAAAAAACTCCTTGAAGCAGAAAGTGCGAGGGACAGACAGTCAACCCTAGGGGGTAAACTGAGGCAGCACGTCCTTCATGCAGCCAAAGGCTAAAGGGAAGCCTGTATTCCTCTACCAGCCCCTGAACATCCTCAGAGATAAAAAAGTAAAGGTGACTCTGCCCAAAATGAGCTTCCCAGGAGGGCCCACTCCTCTCTGCGGTCCTCCCAAGGATCACACTGGGGCCCTGTGGTGGAGCTGCCCCATTAATTGACCAAAGTAAAAGGAGCAGAAAGGCTGCAGAGCCCCCTCTAGCTCAGCGCATGGTCATATGTCCTGACAGGCCTTTACCCAGGGAGAAAAATCTTTCTAATAGCCCCGAAGAATGCCCTAATCTGACAACTCATTTAGCAGATTATTGGGGCTGCCTTTGATCTCCCTGGGCATAAAGAGTGCAGCACTGGGGCCAATCACAGCCATTAATTAGTGGGGCAGACAGCAGCTGGGTCTGCCCAGAATAGGGCCCTGTGCTTGTGAATTGGGACTCCAGTGTGGAGATGTTTACGAGCGAGTCAGAGTCGGAGCAAAGCTATGGGATAAATCAGGGTCAGCAGCACGAGCCTTGGGGTCACTCTGGGAAAGTGCTCGGAGCCAGGCCTCCGCACGACAATGTGACACTTGGTGCTACCCAGGGACTGGGCAGTGTGTGACAGGCCCCACTCCTGTCACCCACAGCGGATGAGAGTACAGCACCGACTCGATGTGCAGCGCAGCGCAACACCGTGAGACCCAGAGCGGCGCGGTGCAGGCAAACAGCTGGAACCAGCCGGCTCTGTAGCTGCGCCAGGCCTCAGCTCTGCCTTGCAGGCTCCGGTCTCAGCTCCCATTTGCCCCTCCTTGCCCTGGACCTGCCCATGTGGGCCCACGGGTCCCTGGGAGTGGACAGGCTCAAAATGGTGCACATTGAGCCCTACAGTTTCATTGTCTCCAAGAGCAAAGGGACTCAACCGTGAGGTCCTGTGTTAAGCCTGGGGGACAGAACATGGCCAGGGAGACAGAGGCAGAGAAAGCGCTTCAACATTCAGGCGCCAAGAAGAGCTGGGGGCAGCGTGGGGTGCTCCAGAGCGGCGTGGAAAGGGCCGTCTTCGCTGCCTCTCACTACGCAGCCAAGGGGCTCATCCGTGTGGCAGCTCTGCCCCTGCAGAAACGGGGTGCTGTTTTCTACCCTGTCACACGCTGCTGGCTGCTCAACACCAAAACACAGAGTTAAAACGGAAGGCATTTCACAGTCTACCTTATTTTAATTTCAAAAATCAATGAATATATTAATTATAACAGTAGGTAAAATAGAAACTTAGAGAAATATAAACTCTCAACATTATATATCATGGGGCCGGTAAGATGGCTCAGTTGGAATAAGCGTTTCCCTGGCAAGCTAAGGTCCTGAATTCAATCCCCAGATCTGCCAAAAAAAAAAAAAAAAAAAAATTATGTATCATATATAGGGTACAAACTTTATTCAGGAAATTAGGATTCTTTTTTTTTTTTTTTTTTTGTCTTTTTGAGACAGGGTCTCACTATGCAGTTCAGGCTGGCCTTAAGCTCACTTTGTAGCTCAGGCTGGTCTCGAACTCATAACAATCCTCCTGCCTCAGCCTCCCGAGTGCTGGGATTACAGGCCTGCGCCACCACGCCCGGCTCGAAATTAGGATTCTAAGATTAGAAAATGCAACTAATTGGAAAAAGTATGATTGTTAATGTCAACTACATTTTGTGTGTTGTGATCAAAGCTGTTCCTGATTCTTTACCGTTCAGAGAATGATACAGGGAAGATTAAAAGTTAATTCTTCATGTTTTCTTTGATAACATCACCCATGAGGAAAGTCTACCTCTTGTTTGATAATTGAGAGTTTTCAAATTCTTTTCTGGAAGGAGTGAGTGGAGGCTGAGATCTTGTCGCTGACGGTAAGCGCTCCTGTTTGCTTGGTCTGAAGGCTCAGCGGGATCCACAGACACCCACGCTGTCAGTCCGCCCGCCCCTCCCATTGGTGGAGATGTTCTTGTGTTCTCTGAATTAGAATTGGAGCCACAGGGGAAACTCGGCTGTGTGGATTGCCATTTTCTTGAGAACTATGGAAATGTGTTTTTTAAAACTGCTTTCGAAATGAGTAACAAGTGTTCCTTTGTTCTATTTGCAATTTTTAATGTAGCATCTAACTCTTGGTTTCAAGGCATAAATTACTCTGAATTTAGATTTTTAAAAATATGAGCAAGTTGCAATGCAGTAAAAACAATTGGTGTATGGTTATTTAAAAATACACACAAAGCAGGACACAGTGGCACTAGGAACCTGTGGTTCCAGGTCCTCAGGAGGCTAAGGCAGGAGGATTGCTTGAGTACAGGAATTTAGGCCCAAGCTGGGGCAACATAGGAAGATTCGATTGTAAAACTAAAGGAGAGAGAGAGAGAGAGAGAGAGAGAGAGAGAGAGAGAGAGAGAGAGAGAGAGAGAGAACTGGCTTTGCAATGTTATTCTACGTCAGTGCTTTCCAAATCTTTTCTCCTGTCAGGACTCTCTACTGAGGGAAATTGGAACGTCACAAACCAGCCAAAGCCAGGCTTGTTGAAGCAAGTGGGGAAGCAGTCACTGCCGTTCCTCCTGCCCTAACAACCCCCCACAGGGGGGATTGTAATGTCCATGTTTATTCATCCCACGTTTTCTGGTTTATTCAGCATTGTTCCACCCCAGGCCTTGCCCTGGGGCCCGGGTTAGCAAGACAACCACAGTCCCTGTCCTTATATCCTCATAGTGCTTCCCCTTCAATAGGGGAGAGGACATAGGGATGGGAACTGTCTCTCCCTGCTTTGTTCTCTTCAGTTGCCCAATCATGCCAGTGATTTCGTAACACTGCATCCTTTTTCTGTTCCGGTTGTGAGGATGGAATCTGGGATCTTTGCACTAAGTTCCAGCCACAGCCCATTTTTATGTTTTACTCTGAGTCAGTCTCACTAAGTCACCAAATTGTCCAGAATTGGCTCCTCCTGCCTCAGCCTCCTGAGAGCTGGGATTACAGGTTTGTGTGGCCAGGCCCAGCTGTAATAGTCTTCTTGCCAATATCACCAAGCAAACTATGTTCTTCATTATTGAAATTTAGAGAAGTTTATTTCTGCTTTACAATTAATGCTGTGTGATGCTTTGGGATGGTGGTTTTATTACTCGGTATTCTTCAGAGAAACAGAACCAACTAATATGTATAATATAATATGATATGACATAATATATATTTCAGTCTGAGTGGTGAAAGATCATTGTTCAGGGGCAGAAATGGGTGTCCCAGCTCAAAAAGAAAGAGCCTTCAAAAACAGAGCTTTCAGGCCAGCCAGATAGCTCAGCAGACTAAAGCGCTTGCTTAGGCAGAGTGCAGCCGCAGGAGTTTGATCCCCAGCTTGTCTGCTGGCCCCGCCCCTGAGGCATGCTGAGATGGTGATGGAGAATGGGCATGGTGGCGTGCATCTGTAATCCCATAGTCTGGGAGGCTGAAAACAAGAGGATCAATACAGGTCCGATCTAGTAGTGAGACCCTGCACTAAAATACATAAAAATAAATAAATAAACAAGCTTTCAATGGATTGGGCAGTGTAACCATGCCAGTGAGGGCCTGTTTGCCTTCCATATGTTCAAACGCTTCAAGCACCTTCACAGTGTCATAGGATACAACAAGTCACTTATTGACTTCCCATCTGTGTTTAAGTGTTATGAGTTTTGCATAATAGTACTGAAGTTGTAGAAAATCAAGAGAGCAGTGAATATCCCCTGAGAGAACTTTACCTCTTCTGGAGAAGGGATTATAGCTTCTTTCTTTTTTAAAAATTTGTTCATTTGTATTTTAACTTGAAGAGTGAAAAATAGAAGCAAAAACAAAGATAACAAATGGCATAAACAGGGTAACATACAATGATACATATGTTACAGATTTTCACAACATGGTTGGCTATATATATATATATATATATATATATATATATTTTTTTTTTTTTTTTTTTTAATAAAAAAATCCAACACAGATCAGCAGTCCACAATAGAAGCGGGTTATCCACAGAAGTTGTTGACTTGAGCCATTCACAGCTCATTATATTAATATAACTTTATATACCTCCATTTTTATACTTTTCTGCTGGATGGTTAAGACCTAGTTAAAGCAAGACCTATACAACAAAAAATGTAACTTTTGTATCAGATAAGGTCAGTCAG